>VDFB02244953.1:0-42104 GCA_007258455.2 Sequoia sempervirens | reverse complement strand
AAAAAGTAGAATGTTATTTCTTTATTTACTGCAGAGGAAGAATACATTGTTGCTGCTAATAATTGTACTCAAGTACTGTGGATGAAACAGATGTTGAAGGATATCAGAATTTTGTATGATGAGCCTATTGCTATATTTTGTGATAAATCAAGTGCTATTAACTTTTCTAAGAATCTGGTGTTGCATTCCAAGACCAAGCATATATCTAACAAGTTTCACTTTTTTAGAGAGAAAGTAAGTGAAAAGGAAGTTAGATTGGAGTATGTGACTACTAAGGAGAAGATTGCAAACATATTTACCAAGTCGTTGCCTAAGGATACTTTTGATTATCTTAGAGGGAAGTTAGGGGTGATTACCCCTCCTAATCAAAACTAGGGATGCATTGATTTGCATCAATCCATGCATTTCATGATCATCTTTTGATCCAGATTGATGTTGTGTTTCCTGCTACTTAGGGGGAGTAATCAGATGGTCAGGTGTTCAGGTATGTGGTTTAGAGATTGTGTAGAGAAAAGAGATCTTTGTCATTGATTTAAAAGGGGGATAAGAGTAATGTGAAAAAAAAATTGGGGGAGAAGAGTCATGTGGGAGAAGAGTTGAGGAAAGAAGAGTTAGAACCTAAGGAGGAACAAGTGTAGTTGTGTTGATGGTATTTTTCACATCATGTGTTGCCATCAATTCCAAAAGGGGAGATTTTTGAATGTTGTGGTGTATTGTTGATATGTGGTTGTCATTGATGTCAACACTATTAGCATATTTTGCATTAGAAGCTGCATATGTTGAGGATATTGAGACAATTGTAATAAGGAGTGTTAAAGGTTGTCAATGGTGAAGTGAAATTCTTTCTATCGGTATGTCTAGTTCATTATTTTTTTGAGGTTGTGGAATAAAGGGTTTCTTGTTGAGTATATCTAGTTTATCCACATTAAGTTTTAGAGATCCGCGTGAAGATTTGATCGAGTTATGAAGATTTGTATTTTGACAGTTTTTCTGTTACTTCAGTTTGTATTCCTGAACGAAGATCATGTGATTCCAGTAAGTTCAGTTCTTGCGGATGATTCTCTAGTGTTTCATGATGCTTTTGGATGTTTCTAGTTTGTGCTCTATCTATGTTGTACATCTGTATTGATCATTGTGCTCGTGATCCGAGATTTCCTCTTGCATGTTCATGTTTTTCATGTTCTTGGCCAACGAGGTGTTGAAGTGTGTTGTGGATCTTCAAGGAGTAATTAATTGAAGTGGTTCATGTTTGAGGATGTTATTTTCGGTCTTCATTATTTTATGGTCGACTTTGGTTGATTCACATGAATAATCTTTATTGATTTGGGCCGATTGTTTATATTCATTTTATTATTTATTTGGATCCGACTTATAGCAATGTAATTTCTTGTTGCGGATATATACGAGTGATTTTTTTATCATTTGAAGGCATGAATGTGTGTGTTTGTGTGAAGTGTAAGAGTCTTATGTGTGAATAAAGTTTAGATCATTTGAAGGTAGAACAGAAAGTGAAGAAGAGTGAAGAAGTGTTCATGTGCTTAACCAGAACTATAACCAGGCATTAGCAGATGCTACTTTTCTCAGTTCAAAGTCTAATGGATTTAATCATAACCTTTCTATAAGACAGTGTGTCTTCCTTTGGGCAGTAAGCCTATTTTGTATTTGAGTAGTGAGCTCTAGGCGGTGTGCTTGAATGCATATGCATTCACCATTTATATTCTCTTATACTTTTAACAGAGTATAATCTTGTGGACTGACCTCCACCGTGCTTTTTCCCCTAACAGGGTTTCCACATAAAAATATTGGTGTTATGTGTGATTCTGATGCGTTGTTCATTTATGCTTTCATGATTAATGTTCAGATATGAGAATAAGCTAAATAAGTTGAAAACGTTTGAGATTTGGTGACAACTGATTCACCCCCCCTCTCAGTTGTCTGCCTTTGTGTTCCCAATAGGTACAAGATACCATGTATCATTCTTTTTCAAAGATGCCATTTCTTCATCCACAGTAATCTTCCAATATTTTACATCATTCATACCTAGTGCCTCTTATATAGATCTAGGTTCATCCATGTTAGTATTCAAAGAAAAAAATACATCTCCAATCATAAGATGAATACCTTTTAGGTGGTTGTCTATGTCTTGTAGACCTATGGATAGGATAATTTGGAGGTAATTCCTCCTCTTCTGAAGATTCAAAGCTAGATGAGCTCTCCTCAACTTCTTGTCTATCAATGGGCCTCAATTCAACTTTCTTAGGTGTAGAAGGAAATTGAATCACATCTTCATGTTTACTTTGTTCTAGCTACAATGTAACAGAGAAAGGATTAGTTTCTCAAAAAATAACACTCCTACTATATATCACCTTTTGTACAACAAGATCCCAAAGCTTGTATCCTTTCACACCATAACTATATCCAATGAAGATACATTTCACAACCTTGTTCTCCAACTTTGTTCACTTCTCCTTCGACATATGTGCATATGCCTCACAACCAAATACTCTAAGATGTTTTAATGAAGGCTTACGACCTAACCATGCCTCTATAGGAATCTTATCAACAAGAGATAATGTAGGAGACCTTTTAATTAGGTAATAGGCAATGGCAACAGCTTCAACCCAAAACCTTTGTTCTATGCCAGCACCACTCAACATACTTCTAGCCTTCTCCATCAATGTCCTATTCATTCTTTCTACAACTCCATTCTGTTGTGAAGAATACATAGTTGTCTTTTGTCTATGAATACCACAATCTTTATAGAATCTATCAAAATCGTTAGAGAAAAGTTCACTACCATTATCAGTCCTCAAACATTTTATTTTCTTTCTATTCTACAACTCAACCATTGCTTTAAATTATTTAAATCAACTAAAAACTTCAAATTTACTCTTTAGAAAATATACCCATGTCCTTCTACTATAATCATCAATAAATGAAACATAATATGTGGATTTTCCAATTGAAGGAACATCTACAAGACCAAACACATCAAATTAATGAGATCCAATAAACTATAAGATTTATGATAACTCAAGTAAACACGGTTTTATTTTTCATAAATGAAATGCTCAGAAAAATCAAATTCAAGATTACAATAAGACAAACCTTCAACAAGGTTTTTATTTTTCAAGGTCCTTAGACCCTTTTCTCCAGTGTGGCCAAGTCTTTAGTAACATAACATATTTTTCTCTATAGGTAGCTTTGATTCAAAAGAAAGAGCACCCTTGGGTACCCAAAATCCATGACCATCTGCTGAAGGTGAAACCCTCACCTCTTCCATAGACTTGATTTTCACAGAAGTACTATTGCACTCAACAGTGCATGCATCCAACTTATATAATGTGACATATCTAACACCTTCAGAAATCACCAAATCACCTTTGACCATCTTGCATCTTGCATCAGAAAATACTACCTACACATCTACATCTATGATGCAGGAGCATCTTGGCTACATCATGTTTCCATCATGCAAATTCTTGAAAATAGATCAAATTTGGTCTCTTTACCTTGTAATAAGGTTAAATGAGTCATTTTGCACATTTATGGGTCATTACAAGGTCATTTGAGTCATTGTTTATTGTTTTGTGTCAAATTGCAAAAAAGATGAAAAGTTGTCATTCAAAAGAACGAAAAAAATTACAAAGATGTAAAGTTGAATTTGGAAGATGAAAGGTCAAGTAGGCTCAAACCATTGGAAATTATTTAGGAACTCAAAAGACAAGTTTGAATGACTTTAAAAAGGACTTGTATGCATTTTGTAACTTGTGGGTGATTGGAGTTATGAGTTTGAATAAAGGAAACCCTATTTTATTTTCATTTTCTACAGAAATCAGCTGTTTTCTAATTTTGTATGGCACTGTACATGTAGGAGTACAATTATAAAGGCTTGTATGTGTAATTAATCTCAATCACCTTCTATTCAAACTTTTTTTCATGCAGATTGTTGAGGATTTGAGTAAGTTATTGTGATTTCTTTGAAAACTGTCAAAACCCTGATTAGGGTAAATAGTAACTTAAGATTTTATGTTTCTCACATTTTATCCATTGGGAAGTTCTCATTTTTGGTGGAAAAAATCTTGGTAGCATATGTTTTCATATTCTTGAAGTTTTAGATCAAATGATTAAGATTGATGTGTGGAAGAATTGAAGTTTCAGACTATAAATCTGTGTACAAACTGGTAAAACATAATTTGAGGAGGTTAGTACCTAGGGTTTAGCAAAATACTCTTGAAAATGGTCTTGTGGTGTTTTTTTAAGCATAATAAGATTCAATAACATGTGTTCTAATTGTTGGTTGAGTAAATTTGTGACTTGAACTTGTAGAACCAATAAGCCCTTGATTAATCAAAGACTAATTTGGCTTAAATAGAATGTGGATAGTCATGTTTTGAATTTGTTTTCTCAAAAAAATCTATACTAGATTTAAGATATGTTTTAAAACCCTTAAAGAGGTATCCAAAATGGCAATTACAGTCTGAAGAAAAGGTTTGTAGAAGGAGTTATCTCTGACAGATGGGTTGGCAGACCTAAAAGCAATTAGGCCAGATTATGTAGGAAGTGTGATCCGAACAAGTGGCTAGTGTATTTGGGATTTGTGAAGAGTTTTTTTTTGTTATTTTAACTCATATGAGGGTGTATCATGCATTGAATTGATTTTTTGTTCCTTAAAATCTCAAGTTAGTGCTTGTAGTCATTATGTGCCATTGTGGAAGGTTGAGGATAGTTGGAAAGGAAATAATCATCAAATGATATTGTAGGAAGCCAAATTAGTTTTATTCAATCTTTTTCATGATGTTAAAGGTGTTTTGAAGGCCCTTGAGGAATTTGGAACTCTTATTGCATGGTTGAGTGTTTGAGTTAAGGGTTTTATAAAGGAAAATGTGTACTTGAGATGAGTGATCAAACAAGGAATATTTTGAGTTTTGTTAAATGAGATTGAGAAATTGAGTTTACTTCCTTTGCATTGCCTCAATCTATTAGTTTACTCACAGATTATAACAAATTTCATGTTAAACCAAGGATTTGCAACACACCATTAATCCTTTTTATTCTACCATCAGGAAACCTAATTTTAACTATACCACAACCAACAATGTCTAAATGAGAATCATCACCCAAGTACACCTTACCTCCATCAAATTCTTCATATTCAGAAAACCAATCTCTATTAAAGTTCATATGGAAAGATGCACCTGAGTCAATTAACCATGGATCATTACGTACACGAATTGGCAAAGTTACAATGAATGTGTCACCATCTTCTTTCTCAGACTCATAATCAAAATAAAATTTCTTCTTTTCTTCTTTGTAGTCCTTACGAACATGTCTAGGCTTACCACATTTTCAATAAATAACTTTGGACTTTCTAGGAGACTTAGATCTCCCCTTGGACATGGATTTGTCACACTTCTGATTCTTCTTTCCTTTTTTCTTAGATCTTCGATAAACATTTAGAGCCTCTTTGGGAGTGATGGATACCTTCCTCATCTCTTCTGAAAGAAAATAACCCACCACATCTTCAGTCTTCAAAATAACAAAAGTACTCCCAATAGCCATAACAAGAGAATCCCACGAATCAGAAAAAGAATAGAGTAAGATCTAACATTTCTCCTCCTCATCCATTTTGACACCAACTGATGCCAACTAAGCCACCAACATATTGAATGCTTCTAGGTGGTCTATAATTTGTCCAACCTCTTCCATTCTCAAGGAATACATTTTTTTTCCTCAAGAAAATCTTGTTCACTAAAGATTTGGCCTAAGAGATCTCACCAACCTTCTTCCATAGTTTTTGTGTAGAGGTCTCTTCATGGAAATTGATTAAAACAGAGTCTAGCAAGAAAAATATAATTAGACCCTTAGCTTTGCGGTCCATAACATCACATTGAGTAGCTTGAGTAGGATTTTCAAGCCTTGAAACATTCTCATCAATAGCATCCCACAAATCTCAATCTATCAACAAATACTCCATCTTTAGCTTCCACATCTCAAAATTATTTCCAAAAAATTTCTCCACCTTTGTTCTCCCTGATGAACTTTCCATCTAAAAATTCTTGCAACAAGATCACGAAGTTTCTTCCATAGAAGCTCCCACTCAAATCTATATTAGTTCAAAAAACCCAACAACCCACAACTGAAACCAAAGGTGATCAGACTTTGATACCACTTGTAAGGAAGGTAAGGTAGCGAAACAATTTCCTACACTAATCTTGAGAGGAGAATAATGTAAAACTTTATAGATCTTTAACAATCACAAAAGGTTAAACAAAAATAGTATAAATATCATGCATACTGTAACTAAGGATTTCTTTTAGGTTTAGATTAGGAGTGTTAGCAATAAATCAATGAAGGACAGAGAAACCCAAAGTAATTACAAAGAACAAAGGAAGCAAATGTAAATGAAACAAGTATACCAAATAGTTGTTGCAACCTCCATGATTCACCTTTGTAACACCTCCTTGCTTGTTGGTTGATGTGTTTCCCTCAGATTTGACAAACAAGCAATCTGCAAATAGATGTCTATGTCCTACACCAAGCTTTGAAGGATTTGCACAAATGCCTAATGCCTATGTCTATGACAAAAATAACTCTAAAATGCCAAATTAATCTAAGTATTAATATGCCAGAATATTGTAATCTATGTGCGTAATCTAGAAATGAGAGCAAAATAGCATTTTATAGAAAATGCCATTTTGAATGGATGGACGCGATTATTTTTTAACAAAGACCTAAAATCAGAGGCCCAGATTTAATCTGACAATCCCTAATCAGGGTTAGGGAAAAATCCTTAAGTGAGCGGTCAAGATGTCATCTAAGAGAATCAAATCGGCGGTGGAGATTAAATGAGATAAATTAATTAGAAAATAAAGATTTTCAAAAATCAAGAAGATAAAGACTACCCGATTTGTGAGATTCAAAATCAAGAAGATAAGAGTTGGACTGAAGATCAAATTTGGAAAATCAAGAATATGCCGATTACTTGATTTTTGGAAGATTAGTTACCATTTTGAATTAAATTAATTCAAATAATGATTTTGTGAGACAATAAATAATCTTTTCAGATTATTTACCAAATGGACCCAGTTAGAAAGTAATGACATTTTAAATAATTTCATTTATTTAAAATGAGAGGAATATTAATTTTGAAAATTAAATAATTAAAGATAATTATTTAATTTTAGCAGATAAGATTAATTAATTAATTTAAATTAATCAATTTATTTAATTAAGACAATTAGTGATATATTAAATAAATAAATGTAATTCATTTATTTAATAATCAGGAAGAATTAATGAATAAGGATAATTAAACAAATTTAGAAATTTATTTAATTATAGGGAGACTTAGAGAATTAGTGACGTATTTAATAAATAAATAGAATTTATTTATTTAATAATCATGAAGAATAAAAGGACATGAATTGATTAAATAATTATGAATTATTTAATCAATAGTCGAATGTGGACCAAGGACATAATTAAATGTCATAATTATGCTAGGACAAAAGTGGTAAAAATGAAGCTTGCAAGCCTAGGTCATTTTTAAGTGTCTACACATACCATGACACGGTGATTTATGTGGGGAAAACCCTTTTGAGAGGAAAAACCCACACTCCAAAAATAGCCCAATAAATTATTCATAAATTACAAAGATTACAATATACTTGCAGAGCAACCTTCTCACAAGAGTATAACTATCAGAGATTAAAAGACAACATGAATGCTATCAGACTCTCAGAATACATCACCATCTATTGCAACCGTAATGTAATACCCTCATAAAATAGGGTTACATTCTAGGGAAAGATAGACCAACAAAATATCTGCCATTAGATCTAAAACCTAATAACAAACAATCCAAATTTACAATATATCATTATTAATGTATGTCAGCCATTTTAGGAGTTTTCTGAAAAATTTAACATGCTCACATTTCGTTCCTCAACAGGCACCACCCCATGCTCCCATTGTATATTACACCTATTAGTGTAACTAGGATATATATATTCATATATATCTCCTATCAACAATAACCTTTATATAATTGCAAGGTTGAAACACATTTTCCCAAAATTGGGCAACCCCCAACATGTTCAATCAAAAATCATTGGTCACCAACTGAATGTTTTGATGCTTGGAGTGTATTTCCACATGGTTGAGATGATTCCTTCCATCAATACTGTTGCTAATAATACCACCACCACATCTAAGGAAATTCCTACAATAAGAGTGAAACAAGTTCCCTTGAACTTTGAGATTCCTACATCTAGGACTCGAAACATATCTACCTCTGGTGCTTCATCTAGTCATACTCCATCTATAGATCTCGTCCTCAATGCTCTATTACAAAACATGGGATGGATGCAATCTCAATTGGTGAATTTCACTAGTTTTTCTTCTCAACCTATGTTTCAACCTTATTGTCATTGTAGCCCTTTGTATTTTTCTATCCTAAATACCCCCACCCCTCAAGAGATGGAGATTCCTAAGTTTGAAAAGTATAGTGGTAGAGGAGATCTACAGATGTATGTCTCATCTTTTAATGTCGTGTGTACCAATTTCTTCCATCATGATGCTTTGATGGAAAAATAATTATACATTCTCTCAAGGACGCTACCTTGGAATGGTGTTGATTTGTCCCTACTAAATCTATATTTTATTTTGACTAGTTGGAGTAAATTAGTTATTACAACAATTTCGAGCTAATATCAGACTAAAGGTCACCTTTACTAATCGCGTCTGATGTAAGAAAGGTGCACATGAGAAAGTGACTAATTTTATCACCTACTACCAAGCCCTCTTTTCTCAAATCTCCTATGTCGTACCATATTTTGGCATACAACATGTGTTTGTTGGGAACTTGCTATCGACATTGTGAGACAAATTTCTTCTAATGAAATATCCATCTTTTTCCCATTTGTGTGCTACATTGCATGAGTACCAACAAATAGTTTCTTAGTACATGGATTCCTCCTCGTCCTCCCATCCATATGGTCGGTTGGCCATGTCCATCTCTGGAGAGTCAAGGAAAAATAAAGTGATAGAAAACATGGTGTTTGTTTCCACTGATAAAAGATCTACAAGTTGAAATATAATTTTTATAAAATTATATGAATCTTATACAAATTTCCTACAAAAGTTGTTAAAATATGGTATAATTTCTCTTTCAGAGATTAGACCGCTTTCTGAGCCTTATCCTCAATGGTATGATGCACATAAGTTTTGTTAATACCATCAAGTATTAAGCTATGATACCAAGCAATGCATGTCTTCATCATGTTATACAAGACCACATTGATAATGGTACCATTCAACTTGATGGTAAAAAGAAAAACTAATATATCTATAGTGAAACTTAATAGTCATCTGCATATTTACATAGATCCCTTTCTATCCCATTCTACTAATCTTGTAACACATGCTTCTTCTTCTGCCAATCCAAGTCCATCTAAGTATGTGAATGTGGTTTCATTTACTCATGTTCCTCCTCTAGGTCATGTGGATAATATACCTAATATAATATTCACACCACGTGACCTACCCCTCAATAAAGAGCCCTCTCTATTGTATATCCCAAATCACATCAGTGATAATTTTGTAACTAGCGTTATGGTTGACCCCACGAGTTGGGTCAATATTATCATGGAGGAGACTCTTTTCATAAACAATTTGCACAAGGAGAAATATGAGGAGTCTCAGACCACACTCCATACACACGATGGTCTTTTTTACTCCACCCATTGGTTCTATCTCTCTATAGGTCCCGGTTGAACCTAAAACTCTAGGAGTTCCATTTATTGTGATACCAAAGTCTAACCTCTTCAGAGTTAGACTAGGCATCTTGTGGCTAGTCTCTATGAATGTGATTGCCTCTTTTATCCATAAAAACCTAAAGTTCCCTCATGAGGGCACAGTGCACACTATGCAATACATTGGATACAAACCACTAGTGTCATGTGGGAGCTTCTCCCTTAATCACTTTTGGACCACTCTAGTTGGAACTTTTCCACCTAGAGGAGACTTGTTATACAAGGCTTACTTGTGGTATAAAACTAGAGGTTTGGTGCCTAAAATTGGTTTCCCACCTTCTTCTCATGTTATTTATTTGAAGGATTTGTTGCATGCATAGTAGCATGCTTCATCCTCTACTCCTCCAAAGGCTAAGGACAAGCAAGCTCTTGTGCTTCTTCTTCATCTTCTTCTGCCACTTCCCAACCTCTAGTGGTGTCCTCCTTTCCTTATACCATACCTAGCATAGGAAATGGAAAGGTGCTCATGTTATGAAAGTTTGAACCTTAGGTCTTCTAGCTCTCGATTCTACCCACAGTCCCCTAACCTACCCTTTATGGTAAGGGGAAGCATTCTCATGGAGTTATTCATGTTTCTCAACCTCTGAGGTCTCCCCCTATTCGTACACCTACCCCTAAGGTAGACAAAGGAAAGGGGTCTACTGTCAAGATTCTTGTCTCTCTTCCTATCTTTGTGCCTCCTCCAATTCCTCCTTAGGAGTCTGCTCTTTTACATGGAACAACTATGGATGCTACTTCTCTAGTGGATCAAGAGCCCTTGGATTCTTCTCAAGTTGCACCTCCTAATGCCCATAGTCATCATAATTGGCTTGCAAGTGAATGTAAGGACCGTATATAGGCCTTGGCTAAGGAGTGTGAAGCTTCATAGAAGACTAAGGGTGAGCCTCCTCTTTCTAATTTTTCTTCTCCTACTGCCTTCGTTTCTACTCCAGCTCCTACCTTTACTTCTCTTTTTGCTTTGATTCCCATCAGCTTTGTGTTGCTTTTGGCTTCAAAAACAGACCTCGATGAACCTCATCCCAAGAGGGTCCAAGTGTTCATCTCTCCTTTTGTGAATTTTCCCCTAATCACCTCTCTTCTCAATCTTCCTCCTTTTCCTCAACTTGCTGGCATGCCTTTTACAAAGGTGGTTTCCTCTATGGCCTCTTCTCCTTCTCACTCTTCCACTTCTTTTGTGAGGATCCCACATCCTTCGCTTAAGCACAAGTTGGAGAATGACCTTGTTTCTAGTGATGGTTGGAAAAATTCTTCTTTTTCTTTTGAGTCTTGTTCCACCTTAGCTTGTATTGTCCTTGTGATGGATACAACACTTCTTCCGCAGAGTTTGTCAATAACCCTCTTTTTCAGGTCAGTAGAGACTCTCGAGTTTCTCGTCCTTCTCCTATTCATTTGTATCACTTCACTTTAGAAAACTATGTGTTTGAATTGTTGGAGGTAATTCTAAATCTATCATCAATATTTGTTAGATCAATGGTGTTAGTCTCATAGGAGCTCGGTGAGGAAGACCTTGAGGGAGATTCTTCCTTTTCTCTTGTTGTAGGAGATTCAATGGCATCATTCTTGCTATCCCCCCTGCAGGCTCATCCTCCTTCCCCTTATGATGATTTAGACTGGAAGTAGGATGACCTATTGGAGGTATCAGACTAGAGTAGTACCTCTTATTATCTTTAGAGTAGAATTCTATGTTTTTTGGTGTTCCCTTGTATTTGATTATTAATGTTTGTGCTCTTTCCTAGAGGACCCTTGCTACCCTTGTAAGTTCTTGGATACAAGAGAGAAATTTTCTAGTGAACTTCTATTTTTATCATCATTCTTCTATATGTCATAATATTTTATTTTTCATGTCGGGAATGATGCAAAGTGTTGCGGAATTTAAGCCTCTTCCATGTTGACCCAACTTTTTTATTTTGTCTTCATGTGCTCTTCTTCTTGTTCTAATCTATTTGGAAGTGATGATAGTTCATACACATTCTATGTGTTTTCCCTCATGTGACAACATCCCATGAATACATCTTGCTATATATTTCGTGCAATGAAATCTCTTTATATTTCTCTTCTCCTTAGAAAGGCATGTGATCCTTTGTGTAGCACATATCATTCTAAGGGGTGGCTATCATATCTACTTAATTTTTAAAAAAAATTCAAAAATATTTAAAAATATGTTTTGATGTCTTATATTCTCGTCATCAAGCTTGGAGGCAACCTGATTAGACTTGTCTTTTTTATGACTATCCTACAATGCAGTTTGTAACAGCCATAGGCCTATCTACTTGTTGTATAGTCACTAGCCTTTCTAGCCATACTTATGTCATTTATCATATTATATCATGTCATGTCATGTCTATGAAATTTTATTCTTCTCTATTTTTTCTATTTTTCCTAACATGTTTGTCTACAGCTAACATGTTTATGGTTAGATTGCAGTCAACTTTGCAAGGTGGAAGAATGACATCCTCTTCACATTTTGGATCAACTTCTACATTGCATATACTATATTGAAGACCTACATCCTCTTTTTCTTGGGTATATTCTCTTCAACCTCTTTCTACTTTAGCTCACACATGTTTAGAATGCATATGCTCGCTAAAGTGGGGGAAAAATATTGTTGAATATACACCAAAATATTGAGATGGGGGAATTAGTATTTTAGATCTCAAAACTTTTGGAACAAAATAAAAAAAAACTCTACCACATAAATAAGAACATGAAAGATAGAAACAATGCACAAGACAACACAACACTAGGTGTACATGGAAAACCCATGGTGAGAAATGTTGCTAGGAGCTACTATCCTAATCGAGCCTCACAAATGAATAATAGTTACAACTTTGTTTTAGGGCTACAACCCAAGGAAGCTACTAATCCTTGAAAATAGGTTTTAGGGTTGTTAGGAAATATTGCATTCAAACCCACAATCTTAAATCATTTCCTACATAACCCATGAGAGATAAACATGCATACAAGTTTTCCAAATGCATAGATCAAATAAACAAGCCACAAGATAACAAAAGACATGCCTTGGGAAAACCCTCAATAGGGAAAAACCCAATCTCCAAAAGAATCCATACTCCATCATATTATTCAACAATAAAGCAATACAAGAATTACAATGAATACCTCTGAAGCATCAAGCCCTCTAATGCATTCCCATGTGTCCAAGCATGAATCCACACATCCCATGCCATGATTCATAAAAGCACTCCATAAGAAGACTCAATAATGACAACCAACCCACTCAACCAACCTAAACCTCTACACATTTGTTTGCTTTTATAGACACAAAATCACGCAAAATACAACTAGTGGTAAGGTGAAACCATGTACCACAAAACCATGTGAATACAAAACCACTAATCCCTTATTTAATATTGGGTACTAAGACATCACGTTATTTAATATTTCCCCAATATTAAATTATTATCACTTCTCCCACACAAATAATAATAATATAATGTTACAATACAACATCAAGTGGACCCCAAATAATTACCTAGTGTGATTAACAACAACACTAAGGTGTATCATAACTAAATAATTATTTAATTACAATATATGATAAATCAATTTATGCAATGGTGTACAACACCATATCTCAACATTTTGCGACTTGTATACATTGCATAAAGGATCAATGCATGGTATACATCATCATATCCATACATATAACCACATGAATCTGTAACATGCTCTTGTGCTCCATCAACATACTTGCAATAAGAACAAAGTGATAACCATCTCAAGCAAGAACTCCTCTCATCCTCCAAGATGACACCTAAGGAAAACATGAACATTCCAAGGTAAAAGTGCACCAATCCATGAGCACAAGCATCAAACCTAAGTGATAACAAAAGCTCTAACCAAGTTGTTAACTGTAAAAACCCACACAATCAAAAATAACATCCACAACACATGCTAATACAACCAAACATCCATACCTCCAAGGTATCAATACATCACTAAACTCATGCCAAGAACACATGTAACCTGTAAACTGCAACCAAGCTCCCTGTATAAAACCTGTCAATAAAGAACATACATATCCAGGAACTCTCACTGCATAGGTAATGTCAAAGCATATCAACTATACCGATCAACACTGTACATCAAGTTGTAATAAGTAAATCAAAGCATGTAGTACCAAGAACAATAACAATGATCCACACATGCAACCCAATGAGCTACATAATCTCTCACAACATGTTGCCACCATCCTCCCCAAAACATGAACATCCAAGGAAGGAACCATGAAGAAGAGAAACCTGTAAACCATAATGTCCTTCTACCAACACCTCAAAAGTGTACTACTATGTCAAGTATGATCTCCTAAACAACCCCAAATGAAAAGCCTCAACAACATCCATAACACCCAATCTCATAGATCAAGTACAACATATGAATCAATGTAACAAAGCCAACATGGATGTAAGCCTCTCTAACCAAGAAGATCAAAATCATAGTAACCATCCCCATAATTGGAAAAAAACCCATAAACCATCTCGTAACAATCCTCATCAAAGAATGATATCACAAACTCAAATCCACAAGGGGATAACCATGCCACAACATCCCTCAAAATGAATCCTCTAGAACTAACTATCCATAGCTCAAGATCCATATCTATGAAAGATAAAGCATATAAACTCATGTTAAACCATCCTTAAATGAGTATCCAAATCAATCACCACAACTCTACTCAATCCAATGAGAAATCAAATCATGAAACATAACACATCTAAAAGATATAATGGGAAAATACCTCTCAAATCACAAACTACCGAGTAGACCAAGAGTGGGGAATGAGAATGCTCCTCTAGGATAACCAAGCCATCATGACTCACCCCAAGAACAATCTCCTCTATTGGTCCATACCAGGTGAAAGATCCTCGGTCTTCCTATTGAAACCTCCAAAGAGTAGCCATCTCAAGAAAATGTCTCTAATCACAAGAGAAATCCAACCATCACCTACATCTCTAAGTATCCATGAACACCTATAACTGATCAATACATTCCAAACTCCAAATGCAACATAGCACCACCATGAAGTAATCAAGTAAATGATCAATATACTCAATACAAAGAGAACTACCACAATCAATGTCGAAGCTCCAATCATAGAATTAGGAACCTATCACGACAACATGATCTAACCATCTCCTTCTAAGAGATCACATGCACCATAACATACATATATACATCTTGGTCTCAAGAGAACAAGTAATATTCCAAATTCTAAACTAGTATCAAGAGTATAACATGACATCATAACAAATATACTCTAAACCAAGAAACCATATCTCCAATCACATGAAGATAACCATACCAATGATGCATCCACATCACTTCCAACAACTCCCACTAAACCATGATATGAGCTACACATGGCATCATGACAACCATCCTCTCCATGAAGATCATCCAGGTCTACACACACTTAACTACATTGTTAGAAATATACAAGTAAACCAAGATCTCCAAGCCAAGAATATGCATACAACTGACAACAAAACATCGCAAACCAATCCAACACCACCAAGTCATCACTATCAAAAGCTCCTAGTGAAAGTGTATAACCAATGAATGTAACAAGCTATCATGACATTGTGATCAAACCACATGCTACAAGTCCCATCAAACAACTAATCAAGTACTCAAATCATCCATCCTCTCAATCCTGAAACAACATACCAATGCAAAAATGACCACAGACAAGGACAACTAATGAAATTTGCAACAACAATGAATCAAACCTGGTGGATATAGATAGTCCACATTCGAGTCATCCCACTTCAAGTGAATGGGTAGCTAATCCACAACCTGCATAACTCATAGATCCAATCACTGAAACATGCAAACTCATCATCACCATGTAGACATCAAGACTCAAACACCAAATCAACCACTGATTTGATTTTCCAACCATGTCCACAAATGAGTAATCATAGTCAAGGAACCAAATAAGCATCAAGAAGATAAGAACAATCTCCTAACATCAAACCATATCACCACCAAACACCACATACATGATCATGTCATGCTAATGCATCAAACGTACCTGCATATCCATGACACCATAACCATAGCCATCATTGTACCTGCACTCAACTATCACCCGTACAAGACTCCAAGTCTCAAATCATGTCCAACCATGTCCTCAAAACGAAAGATAACCTGTGTACCTATCACCATCAAAGTCCCAACTGTGAAAATTACCTATAAACCTATACCAAGAAGCACTAATCTGATAATCAATTGTAGCATCATAAATAACATATAAAAACATGTACTCCCTCAAGGTTTTGCCTCTTGACTCGCCCAGATGCTCATGCAATCACACCTTGAATCTCAAGCACCTATAGGAAATAAAACAAGTGCCAAGCTCAACCTATTCCTCAAACTAATAAAAAATCTAAACCATTGTGTAGTACACTGCAAATACTCTCCAATGCCTCTTTGAAATTGAAAATCCAATTCTGTATGCAAAAGTTATGATCAAAACCGTGCAAATGAGAACATCTAACTTCCATGCTCCAAAAACATGTCAAAATTTCAAAATTAGGGAACCACACTTGTACCACCATGTAGTGCTCGAAACTAGATTTCCAACGACTATAAGAAGTCAAAAATCTGACATTTTGGGCAAAAGTTACATGTGTTTGAAAAACAATTGCTCTAAAATGCACAACTAGGCCTACTGGGTGTTGCTCTAGTGGCTCCACTAGCGGCGGTGGCGCCCAGGTGGTGCTTGGGCAGTGGATTCCAAATGGGAATTAAATTTGATTAAATTTTCAATAATAAAAAAATGCCTCCCCCCTTATCATCGAATCTGACGCCTTTATAGATTATAGATTTTAGCATTTTCAAGTCCAAGATTTAAGTTTATACAGCGGAATTGTTTTAAAAATTGTGGTGGAAATTTTAAAATTTTTGACCGGACTACTGAACCAACGGTCGAAAGGCCACGCCTGCTGGTAGTCGGCAGGTACTAGCAACGGGTACCTATGGGTACCACTGAAAACGGTACCACATGGTACGTGATTTTTTTGTTGTCACCAAGATACTTGTTTGCCAAGTTTTCATTAGGGTGACCATTTTTTTTAATTTTTGTATTTTTTTGACCTTTTTTTGATTTTTTGTATTTTTTGAGCTTTTGAAAGGGATACTTTAAAGGCTAGGTATAATATCTGCAAAGATACATGCTATTGATGGGATCAGGCAATGGTTCACCTTTAGGAGTAGATAATTGATAAGCCCTAGATCCATATGTTGTTGTGATGATGTAGGGACCCAACCAATTGGGCTCATATCTGGATGACCATATCAGACAAAAGGATATGATTTGAACAAAGGGTGTGAATGATGGATATAAAGGATGATTGATGTGGTGGATGAAGGGAACTAGGGTATGATTCCTAACATACACACTACATGGGCCATCAGGCTTCACACAAAAAGGGGTTTGGGTAACTAGTGATTTACAACACGTGAAGGGGTTGTCATCAAAGGTCCATCAAGAAACATCACCAAGAGAGATGGAATGATATGATGGATGTGTGGATATGGGTGGATTTGGAAGAGTGTATGGATTGGGTGAAAAGGATGAAAATGGAGACTTTGGATCAACAAACTCTTCTTTTGACTTTCTTCTTTGATAGATGGCTCTAGTTATTTTTTATGAAGAGGCACAACTAGAGATCAATTCTTTTTTACTTTCATTCTTTTGATAGATGCCCCCAATTATTTTTGATGAAGAGGCATAATTTTTCTTACTTTCATTCTTGAATTTTATTTGCATCTTTGACTTGTCTAATAGCTTTTTATTTTGACTAAAGGACTTTTCTTGATCTTTCTTTCTTTGCATTCTTTATTTTGATTTTGTATCTCCACTTGAAGAAAGAACTTTCACCTTTGATTCTTGAGCTATATCCTTGTTATTTTCTTGAGGTGACACTTGATGATCCATGTCTATGAGGCGGATGGATGTGGGTGAGATGGAAGAGATAGATGAGATGGTAGGAATGTGTGATTCATGAAAAATCTGAGCAATGCACTCAATAGATTCTCCAAGACTATCCTTTTCGGCACTATTAACATCACAAGAGGTTTATACATCCTTAATGAGTTGGAAAGAAGGCTTAGTAGAGGCAACAATAGGGGATGCATACCCTAACTCAAGATGGTCAAAATGGGAGAATGATGGTTTTGAAGATGGAGTGGAAGGAAAAGGATCATGAGCAAATATGGTGAAGACAAAGGTATCATCAGGATCCCAAAAGGTTTCAATCCAGGCATGACCATCTGAAGTTGACTCAACATTGTTCTTAAGATTCTGAATATACTTAGAAATATTAACATTTTGTCCTATAGATGACTTCTCAACACCAAATGAACTATCCATATGATACTCTCCACACCCCATATCATTGATCTAGACCTTAGTTTGGGAAGGTGTAGTAAATGGAGTGGATGATTTGACCAAGGAAGATGGATCAATATAATGTGGCGAGGTGGAAGATGAAGTTTCTTGATTGACACACACTTGAAATTCAGTAGTCCTCATATTATTGCAATATTGGAAGGGATCAGGATCACTTGGTATGGTAATTTTGATGCTATCATAGGGAAACTGGTGAGGGTGCAACCCGAGACACAAAAAATTACGCACAAAACCAAAGAATAATTTTATTATTCAGAAAATTTACTTCTTGCATGTAGAGGATTACAAATCCTCAAGCTCTGCAGTACATGCAAGCTAAAAAAAATTGCAGTCACTACAGAATCCCCTTTCACAACATGCAAACTCTTTTTCTCCAAAAAGCTACAAAAATTAGAAAATCCCCCCATAAATAGCTCATTTTCCATTTTGGAGATAAAAAAAATTTGAATTATCATATTTTGGTGGTTTGGCACCACAAATTACAATTTGAAATTCAAAATTTAAAACATCATTAAAAAATTAGCACATTTTAAAAGTGCACCAACTTTCGGGAGCCATAACTTTTGATCTAGGACTCTGTTTTTTGAACCATTTGAACCATCAAAAAGGTCTTAGAGTGAAGAATGTGCTCAAAATTTGCTATGCCAATTTTAGCAAGTTTTTAGGTTATTTTAGGGCCGTTTAGTGCCTCAAACCTGATCTAAAAGGTTTTCAGGTGCATTTCTGGGAGACTGAAACTGCAATATCTTTCAAACTGGGAATGCTCTTAGCCTGATTCATTCGCCAATCTTCTTATTTTTCTGTTTTGAATCCCCCCATATAATTTTTGTCCCCAAACACATTCAAATTTCAATACCTACTAAAAATAGCAGTTGACCAGAAAAAGCAAAAAAATAAAACTGAAAGTGGGGATTTACATTATGACGAAAAGGGTATCCAAAAATGCAAAGACATCTACAAAAGGATAACCAAAGGAAACATAAATGGAATGTATATTTTTGGGTGATGCAAGATTTCCCTTACACCACTAGATGTTCCTGCATTAGAAACTTTAAGCATTGGTGATAGGTGGAAGGTACAACTCTCATGGCATGAATCCATGGGCAGTCTAGGAGAAGATTGTATGAAAAGTCTAGATCCAAGGCATGTAGCATTGTATTCTGAACAGCGGGGCTAACGCTTACAGGTAGAGTAATTAATCCTTTAGATGAGTGCTCATCATCATCATAAGCCTTGATAACAATTGTTTTAGTGTGATCTATGCAAGCCTTAGAGTATCCCAATTCTTTCACCAATTTTAGGGTGCATATGTTTAGGCATACTCCATTGTCTACCAAGACTTGTTTGATCTTATGTTTATTAATGAAAACCTCAAGGTGTAGTGGATCATTGTGATTTGGATTTTTTGTGGAAAGGTCTTGTTCGAAAAAGGTGACGTAGCGTGGTGTAGTTATAAATCCTATCATGGCTTGAAATTGGTTGACATTTAGGTCAAAAGGGATGAATGCATCTTGCAAGGCTTTGTCCAGGATGGCCCTATACTCTAGGGAGATGCAAAGAAATTCAAGAATAGATATGTAAGAACCCTTGTTCTCCCTGAATCAATTCATCTATAGTTGCTAATCTTTTTTTTAGTTTTGTTGTTTTGTTGTTTTTTTGTGAATTTTGTGGTTTTATGCTTTTTTGTTTTTTGGATTAAGATGCCAAGAAATGCAAACTAGAAAGAGAGATATTCAAACGAATGCAAATGTACAATGCCAAAGATAATATGGAAATAGATATCTATTTTTTATATTGAATTCTTTATTGAAGATTTACAAAATAATCATACCTGAAGATTGATAGTGCAAACACAAGGAAATTTGGAAATGAAAATCTACTATGGTTGAATCCCTTAATGCAATCAATCAGCTTCAAATATTGATTTCTCCAACTCAAAACTCAACAAATGATCTTAATGCTTTGGAAACCCAAGGATAGGATGATTGAAGCACCAAAAACTAGGTGATTTGACCAAGGATCCAAATGCCTAGCCAAATGAAGAAGTATGACTGGTAATGAGTGATTTGTACGGCTTGTAACAACAAAGGTACAACCTAGATTTGAATGCACAGTTGTAAATATGAATAGCAACAAAAGATATATGATTTTCTAATGAAACTCTTCAAACCCTTTCAAAATCTTCTCCAATTTTCTCAATATTGACCCTCAATGAAGCCAATCCATAATGCAACCTTAAGATGGTATTGCACACCCTCAAGTAGCTGAAACAATGAAGATACCACATTCTCTAATGTAAAGAAATTGTAGGAATTACAGAAACCCTTGGTTCCTTCTCCTCACAAGTCAAATTCTCTAAATGCCAAGTGTAAAAATGTTCATAAGATGGATCAATTTGCTTTTGTGGATGCCTTTTATACTTCATCATAAAAGCATGACTCCCAAGTTGGCTTTTAAGTCATTAAAATATATTTGATGTTGCTTTTGATGTACTTCAATATATGTTAAAAAGTGGGTACCCCTTTTAATGCATCATTAATTGACCTTTTAAGTCATAATGGCCCCATTGACATAAAGTTAAATATAACTTTATAATACACTTTAAATAATTAATTATTATTAAAGCTAACTTTAATATTAAATTAAAATGATATATCTTCCTCAATAAAATTATTTTTCTACCCCATTTGAACTTGGAGGTTAAATTGCATCCACACACGTCTAGATGCCTTACTATAAATAGCAATATTGGACTTCCAATAACCATGTGACTTACTATAAATAGTAAGTGTGCACAAGCTGAGTCCCAAAACACCATTAAAGGCCAATCTTGAACAATTACCATGCTCAGAGAAGAAGAACAACCGATAACTTCCAAACAAGACCCTCTAATCATGAGTATTAGTCTACAAGGGTCAAAGGATAGGCTAATCAATGAGATGCTGAGGTGAGAAAAAATGGGGACATTACAATGCACCCTCACTGAAATTGCTTGTCCCCAAGCAATATCCACTGCAAAGAAACACCACTCCACTCGGTTCCCAAGGAAGATATGTCCCTCATGTCTCCAACTAACTCCTGAAGCACCAACACAAGTATAACTGTCAAAACATAATAACCAAGATCAACTCCAGTGTCATGTACCTCAGGAGTATGCACCTCAAGAAGAAGCAACTTTGAAAATTGAAATGATTTGCTTCCCTCATCTACGCAAGATAATGCATCATGCCAACTGTCTAGCTTATGCGCACTAGGATTGTGCATCAAGTACAAATCGTGTATAGGTGAATCAAAGACAAAACTGTAGGCGCTCCTCACCGTGTACACATTGTAAAACTCCTTCATGAGCCCTGTTTGGAATCCTGATGCACTAGAAGGATCCCAAACATTGCAATCATCGCCCAACTCTATACTAGTGTCAGGAGTGAGGTCAACATCAAACTTGAAGAGTGGATTGTCATAAACCAATCCAACATTGGACTCAAATAAAGGATTATTCACAAACTGCACATCCACTCCATGCTGAACTGAGTCATCCATCTCCAAATCCCAGGAGCAATGGGTAGAATCAAACTCCTCCTGAACAACCTCCTTCTCTCTCCTTCCGCCCTTCTCTCTACTGAGAGAGATAGAACACAAACTCCCGTCTGCAATTCCCCTCAACACGTAACCTCTACCCTTCATCTTAAACTTCATCTCCATTGTAGGTACGTTAAGGGTAAATCCTCCAATATCTTGGAGCCATTTCATGCCTAACACTATATGTCATCTCACCCATGCCCAACCACATAGAAATCAGCCCATAACTCATAGTGGTTCAATAATGGAGTGAATTACATATCTTCTTGAATTAGAGTATGGGTAGAATCCATCTACAAACTTGACCTTGAATCCTATGAGAGTCCTAAATGTGAGGTCTACACACGGCTGCAATCCCTCATCAATGAAATTATGCATAGCTCCAATATTTAAGCATAGCGATACAAAGCTGTTCATTCACAACTCCTCTGATCCTGAATGAAGCCCCTTTCTGTATATCAACAAATAATGCTAAAGGAGACAATTTAGCATCTAGTCCAAACTCTGTAGAGGCTCTTCCAACCTCATCATCCTCTAGAACAGCTCGCTGATCTGAACTTTCAGAATTAGAATCCTCATAATGAACCCACATCATACGGTTGGCCTTGCCCTTAGGCCTCAAAGGATAGTCATGCTCTTTGATGTAGGGACCTTTGCACTAATAACACAATTGCTTTTTCCTTAAGCCCTCACGAGTCTGTTCATCAACCTTAGTTGCTGATTTCTTTTTCTGATCAGCAGCTGGTGTTGGGCTCTCATCCGTAGGAAGAGTGATGGATTTAGATGGAAATTGCTTTTTCGGAGCAGCCATCTCCATACTAGGTGCTTTTTTCATGGCTTCTTGTAATGTAGGGGGATCAAAAGCCTTGATCCATCCTCTCAAAGGTTCCAGTAAGCCCTTGCTAAACAATATGACTAATCTCCACTTAGATGAACTAGGTACCATCAATGAGAGTCTCTGAAATGCACTGATATAAGCCTCCAAATTTCCCACTTGCATGAGCTATGCAAGCTCTCTAAAATACAACTCAAGATCTTTCCTGGAAAAATGCTCTATCAACCTGTTAGTGAACTCATGATATGTCGTGACAAGGTGGTGCTATAAGGTGACCATACCATGGTGCCACCAATCATGTGCCAAACCGTCTAAATGTAATGTGGCGAACTTGATGGCCTCATCCTCCTGCATAGGCCTCAATGACAAGTAATTATCCATTTTTTGTACCCACAATCTAGCAGTGCACTTGTTACTGCCATCGAAATGAGGCAAAGTGACCTTACTGCCTGTTGGAAATCACGAGTACCCTGTGGAGCTTGTTATGCCCACTGCTCTGCTCTAACTCCACCACCACCTCAAGGCCTTTTTAGGTCTAGAAACTAATTAAGTGATAATGCCTCCCTAATCTCTGGAGCTAAGGACATATACTCTGCATAGTGCCTGGTGATATTTGTTGCGATTAGATGCATTGATGCTCGACTTTGAACTAGTGGAGGGTTGTGTAGGATCCTCCCTAGAGGGGGCAAAGGTAGGCTAGTTAGACCTTAGAATTGAACCCATAGAAGAAGATGACTACTGAAATACTCCACCCTATGTACCACTCATCTATCCCTAGCAACTTGTATATTGTAGTGGCACAAACTGTCGCATGGTACCCATCAATTGCGACATCCTATCCATCATATTGTTGTACTTTCTACTAGCTCTCAAGTTAGGACTAGGTGATTCTTCTCGCCCATTATCTCTCCCAACCATAGTGTCTGTAATGAATTTTGTATCCTGCCACTACTTAGGTGCTCGGATCCCCAAAGATGCTTGACACTATCTCACCTTCGAAGCGGAGGTGGTTCCCCTACTGGTACCTCTGGTGTATTTTTTAAATTCTTTGCTCTGAACTACAATCTCGGAGGATGGTAGGATGCTTTGCTCTTATACCACTATAGAACACTTGTTCTCCTTAATCAATTCCTTTGTAATTTCTAATCTTATTTTTTGAGTTTTGCTTGGTTTTCTTATTTTTTATGACTTTTGTGGTTTGTGTTTTTTTTTGGATTAAGATGCCAAGAAATGCAAACTAGAAAGAGAGATATTCAAACGAATGCAAATGTACAATGCCAAAGATAATATGGAAATAGATATCTATTTTTTATATTGAATTCTTTATTGAAGACTTACAAAATAATCATACCTGAAGATTGATAGTGCAAACACAAGGAAATTTGGAAATGAAAATCTACTATGGTTGAATCCCTTAATGCAATCAATCAGCTTCAAATATTGATTTCTCCAACTCAAAACTTACAACAAATGATCTTAATGCTTTGGACACCCAAGGATAGGACGATTGAAGCACCAAAAACTAGGCAATTTGACCAAGGATCCAAATGCCCAACCAAATGAAGAAGTACAGTTGGCAATGAGTGATTTGTACGGCTTGTAACAACAAAGGTACAACCCAAATTTGAATGCACAGCTGTAAATATGAACAACAACAAAAGATATATGATTTTCTTAATGAAACTCTTCAAACCCTTTCAAAATCTTCTCCAATTTTTCTCAATATTGACCCCTCAATGAAGCCAATCCATAATACAACCTTAAGATGGTATTGCACACCCTCAAGTAGCTGAAAAATGAAGATACCACATTCTCTAATGTAAATAAATTGTAGGAATTACATAAACCCTTGGTTCCTTCTCCTCACAAAGTCATATTCTCTAAATGCCAAGTGTAAAAATGTTCATAAGATGGATCAATTTGCTTTTGTGGATGCCTTTTATACTTCTCATAGAAAGCATGACTCCCAAGTTGGCTTTTAAGTCATTAAAATATATTTGATGTTGCTTTTGATGTACTTCAATATATGTTAAAAAGTGGGTACCCCTTTTAATGCATCATTAATTGACCTTTTAAGTCATAATGGCCCCATTGACATAAAGTTAAAATATAAATCTATAACACACTTTAAATAATTAATTATTATTAAAGCTAACTTCAATAACCAAGTGACTTACTATAAATAGTAAGTGTGCACAACTGAGTCCCAAAACACCATTAAAAGCCAATCTTGAACAATACCATACTCTAGAGAAGAAGAACCTGATAACTACTAAACAAGACCCTCTAACCATGAATATTAGCCTACAAGGGTCAAAGGATAGGCTAATTAGTGAGATGCCGAGGCGAGAAAAAATGGGGACATTACAAGATATTTGTGTGCACATATTACCTAGGTGATCAAGGAGATTGTATTGCCTTTTATGTTGCGGATTAGAGGCAGCCCCTTGAAGGGTTACTTTGGCCCTGCATGTGTTAAGGACACATTCTAATTTCTGAACTTTTATTATTAATGGTAATAGTGGCAACATGACTATCAAAGGCTTAAATGTGATTAATGATGGTATTGTAGTGATGTGAAACATTGGTATAATTTACACTATTGTTACTTGAACTAGGGGTATTCCCTTTTCCATGGTTTTGCAAGGGAGTTTTGAATATGGTATGATCAACATTGGTTTTAGGTTGTGGGTTATCCACTAAAATGTCCCCTTGTTCAATGCGGTCCTAAATGAGATTTTTGAGTGTCCAACATGATGATGTCTTATGTCCTTTTCCACAGTGATATTCATAGTATTCATTTTCATTCCACCAATTAGGTTTGACCAATGTAGGTTTATAGTTCTTGATGTCTGGAAGTTGAGTGACATTGGATTGCAAAATTTTCTTTAGAATTGATTCAATAGGTTCACCCAAGGGAGTATATGTCCTCTTAGTGCATGGAGGTCCTCTATGTTGTTGATTATTTTGGATTGCATTCAATGATTGATCTTGACTTTATGGTTGGGTATTTGATGTGTTTGATGTGTTTGATGTGGAAGGAAGTTTAAGGTAAATGGTAGGGTGACCTTTTTTATGACTTTTGCATCAACAACTCCATCATTGGTGACATTCTTGTTTCGGGACCAAAATTTTCCTTTGTCATTATTAGCTTATGGGGTTTCTTTGGAGACTTTGACTAGTCCTTTTGATATGAGAGCTTTCTCAATAATGAAACCTTTTTTAGTGATATCCTCAAAGGATTTTTTAATGATATCCTCAAAGGTTGTGTAACATTGTATTTGGAGTCTAGTCATTAATTCTACGTTAATTTTTTTTATAAACATGGCTATTAACTATTTCTTGGGTATGCGACAAGAATATTTGCTAGCCATACTTCATCATTGGTAGAATGATGCGAGTGAATTTCCCTCCTCTTGCTTAGTTGTGCATATTTTTGTGAGGGTCATGCCACTTTCTATATTGAAGGAAAAGTGATTGATGAATGTATCAGCCAATTCACCTCATGTTTGAATCCTTGGAGGAAGGTGTGCAAACCAATCTAGAGCTTATCCTACAAGACTTCGTGGAAATAGTCCCATCAAACAAGTAGGGTCATATGCAAAATGTCCATACATTTCGTGTTAAACTCTTGCATGGGTTCCACCTGGATCACTTTTCCCTTTGTATTTGGTAAGAGTTGGTGGAGTGAAATGTGGAGGGAAAGGTGACATGTATAGATTTCTATCAAATGGATAGGGACACAATTCCTCCATATAATATGTCTTCTTAGTTTTTCCCCAATTGCATGTTTGTCACTTGTTGTATTGCTTGGATTTGTTGCATCAAGGTGTCTATGAGAGATGGTGTTGCATTTGGTTGATTTTGCATGATGGCATTGGTATTGATATTGAGATGGTTAAATGTTGGATTTAGAGTGACATTTTATTGCATGGGACCTTGTTGATATTGATGGGTGAATGTTGCATTGATATTGGTTTGATTTGGAATGAGATTGGTATTTTGATTTGTCCAAAAGGTCATGTTTGTGTTTGGTATGATATTTTGAAACTATGGTTTTGGACCTTGATTGGCATTTTGGAATTGAAATGTTGGACCTTGGATGGTGTTTTGAAATGATAGCGTGGGACCTTGATTTGTGTTTTGAAATTGAGGTGTATGTCCTTGATTTGGATTTTGAATTGATGGTGTAGGGCCTTGATTTGGATTTTGAAATGATGGTGTAGGACCTTGATTTGGATTTGAAATGATAGTGTAGGACATTGATTTGGATTTTGAAATGATGGTGTAGAGCATTGATTTGGATTTTAGAATGATGGTGTAAGACTTTGATTTAGAGTTTGAAATGATGGTGTAGGACCTTGATTTAGATTTTGAAATGATGGTGTAGGACCTTGATTTATATTTTGAAATGATGGTGTAGGAACTTGATTTTCATTTTTAAATGATGGTGTAGAACCTTGATTTAGATTTTGAAATGATGGTGTCTTTCATGGGACAATATGAATCCTCCTTGATTTATTGGGTTGATTTTGAGGTGTAGGACCTTGATTTGTGTGTTGGAATAGAGGATTTGTGAATTTCATACTCATGGGATTTGATGATGAGGCACCAAACATAAAGTTTTTTCCTTGTGTTGTGGCATGAGTTTTCTTGTTTCCAAATGGTGTACTAGGAATTTGAACATTTATTGTCATGTGTGTTGTTGTCCCAAGGGGTAGTAGACTTGTGAGTATTTGATGTGATGATGGCATTCCTAGTGAGAATTTGTTTTGGATAGAACCTTGGTTTAGTCCTTGTGTAACTCCCTCTACAATTGTGGAAACCTCATAGCCTTGGGGAAGTTTGGCACCTTTCTTAGCTAGTGTATAAAAGAATTTATTTGGATCAGCACTAACAAGTTCATCTACAATTCGTATAATCCTTGGATCTTGGGAGGCTCTTTCAATCTCATATGGATTCAAGCATTTATTGAATTATGTTAAGCCAAAGTTATAGAATGAGTTGGGTGATTATCTTTGTGGTGATGGTGTGGATTGATTTGAATTGGATCCAAGGTTGGTGCCATGATTTGGACTAGAAAAGGGGTCACTTGAAGAATCCATGTCCTTTCTTTTTTCTCGTGATCTTGTTTCAACCATGTAAGACTTTCAAGGTGAATATGAGGATGTAAGGATGATAAATGGAAAGTGGGATATGAGACTAATCTATGCTTTTAAGATTTTTTGGATTTTAAATATATGACGATGAAAATGATAATGCGCCTAAGACTAAGGTTTGGGATGCAATGATGATAATGAACCTATTGACCAAAGGACATGGTATGAAAATGAAGCCAAATGAGACTAAGGGATGCCAAATGATATTAATGATATGGACCCTAAGATCTAATGAAAAAGAGGCTAACCAAGCTATGCTAATGTAAGATGGTATGAGATTTAAGCTATATTTTTTATGATTTTTGGGATATATAAGGATGCAAAATGACAATGCAAGGATGATGATGACCAAAGGATATGGTATGCAAATGATACTAAAGGATTCCAAATGATGCTAAGGATATGGGCCTTAATATTTAATAAAAATGAGGCTAACCATGCTATTGTTGACCCATGATTACAAACCAAATTGTCATTGACCTTTATGAGGACCAATATTGAGATTTTGATAGGATGAAAGATAAAGAGCAATGACAAAGATGATAATGGTGATTGATAGGATGAAAGATAAAGATCAATGACAATATGAATAAGAAACCATGAATTTTCCAAAGGATTGATAAACTTCTTATGTTTGAAATCTCAAAGTTATGTGTAACCTAAGCCAAATCCAATGATGAACTAAGAATGGCAATATAACCTAGGTGGATGCAATGGAATGGAATAAAATTCTATGATCAAAGGATTATGGTCACTGTCAAAATTTGATTAGGATTGAGATTAGATAATGATTTTCTCAAAATTTTATGATTTAGCAATTGTGGCTCACTGTCTAGCATATGCGATTACTATTTGTTTGTTACAAATTTGAGTTTTTTGGATGGTTTTCATTTTGGAAAAATTTTGGCATATGATTGAAAACACATAAAACACTTTGAAAATATATTTGGTTGTTGACTTGTGAAAAAATTTAAATGCGCATGTGTATGTTCTAAGGTTATTCATGCCAATTTCCACTGGTATAAATACATATCAAAAATAATCTGCCACTTCCTATCCTTAAGGTCAAGGACAATGGCATGACCCTTAAGCCCACAGCTTGAAATCTCTATTGACACAAGGGGGGGACACCCTTTTTAGACACCCTTTTAGGCATGTATCACCTCTTGTCTATGAGAGTGGATGAATAAGGGCCTCCTAGAATGGAAGGTTGACCCAATCACCCTCTCCTTGGAAATTACAAGTTTGAATCAAGTAACTATGCTAAGCCAAGGATTCTTGTCTCACTCAAGGGAGACAAATGGTGAGTAACTTTCTAGGCATGGTGCTACATCCCCTGCACTAAGAGTGATGCCAAAATAAGTTAAGTAATAAGGGTGGCTACTAAAATGGTGTTTAGTCACAACTCAGGGACATTCCACCTTGCAAGTGTCCAACAAGCCACTTAAGGCTTTAACCAATCCTACTAGGGGAACTTATACACAAAGGTACCTTTCCATTCTGAATGGAATTGTATGGATAAGGCCTACATAGAATGAGAACTTGATGTTTTGTCTTATCCTTTTATCTACCAGCCTAAGGGAAAAACTTGTTGGAATTTCCTTCGGGTTCTCTGTACAGATGTGTCCCTTAGGCAGGTCCCACTAAAAAGAAAAATAAGATGCAATGATTTCTCTAACCTAAAGATTGCATGAAGCACAAGGGGAGAGGATACTCTCACTGCACCTTATGGGATCTACTAACAAATAATATGCAAGTGCATCAAACACAGTAGACAATCATTCACTTATTAAACCCAAATTGAAATGTACCTACTTTAAGAAAACACTCAAATACAATTTGTGGTTCATTTTATCCCAATGAGTGTAATATACAAAGTTTATTTTAAAAACAAATGAGTGTAGATGCAGTTTGTGTTCTTTTTAAACCCTCATGAATGTAAATGCAATTTGTGTTCAATTTATATCCCATGAATGTAGATGCATTTTTTTTTCATTTTAAACCCTCATGAAGTGCATGCAATTTGTGTTCATTTTAGATCCTCATTAATATATATGTAATTTATGTTTTTTTTAAAATCCTCATGAGGTGTGTATGCAATTTGTGTTTATTTTAAACCCTCATGAAGCGTGTATGCAATTTGTGTTTATTTTAAACCCTCATGAAGTGTGTATGCAATTTAAAGCTCCTTGAATTGTGTTGAAAAACACAAAAATGTTTCCTATTCTAAATCAAAGACAAGCAAAATCTTGCAAAACCACAAGTTAGGTATCCTTGTTGAAAGCCACATGCTGAAAACAAGATATTAGTAAACCAAAAACCTATTAATGATAACAACGAACTAAAACATCAATAAATTTTCCAACTCTAAACAAAATTTAAAATCATTAAATGCTATGGAAAGATGAAAGTGAAACCTACAAAACCCAGAAACCATTTTAAAAATTATTGCACACAAATTTTGTTATAGATGAAAGAAAACATAGATTTTAAAAGGTTAATAGCTAATTTTTTAAAAAAAGTAGTTGAACTTAAAACAACCATAACTTTCTCAAATCTAAACAAAATTTAAAACCGTAAAAATCTCTAGAAAGCTAAGAGTGAGACTTGCAAAACCAAGAAACCATTTAAAAAAAATCTTATGTATCCATTTTTTGGTTGTTGAAAGAACATGACAAGTTTTTATGCGAGTTCTCGACTGTAACCTACAAAACTCATTTAAAACACTCAAAAGATTAAAATTTTCACATTGGGTTTGCCAAATGTTAGATTCAAAAATGAAAAATAACTAAGATCAAGTAGCAACCACTCTACCTAAGTTCTATGCTCAAATCCCAAATCTAAACAAGAGAGTACAAATGATCAAAGGAAGCAACGAATAACGAAAGCACAAAGGAAAACTCCCTTATCATGGTTGATTATCTCCCTTGTTTCTCCTCCATTCTTTCTCAAATTGCAAAGTTGTTCCCTTAGATTTTTAAGTGCTTGAATACCTACAAATGACAATGATATGACAAGAAGAACATTGGAGAATGTGGTTGCAAAGAAAAAATGATGGAGAAAGCATTAAAGTTCTAGAAGATGCCCAGATCAAAAGTAGAGGATTCATGCACCGCATAGTGCTAAGGTTAGGGAGGGCTAAGGATAGATGGTCAAGATTGAAACAAGACTAGAGAGAAGCAATGGTCAAGATTTAAAATGAGAAAGTGGAGGGAAAGTAGTGGAGCAAATTAAATAATATTTTTTAATTGAAGAAGGGAATCTTGACAATTAAATCATATTACTATTTAATTTGGGAGAGCTTGTGGGCCATTAAATAATAATTTTTAATTGAAGAAGGGAATCTTGACAATTAAATCATATTATTATTTAATTTGGGAGAGGAAGTGGAGGAATCAAATATTAATTTTTAATTAATGGAGAAGCATGTGAGGGAATAAATAATCATTTAGGTTATTTATTTGAGAGAATAAGGGAAATGGATATTTAATTTAAAATGAATGTGCAACCATTAAATTAAATATAGAGGAAATGGGAAAGAGGAATTAAATAATTAAATTAGATTAATCATTTAATAGTGGAAGAGTGGTAAAGGGGGAGTTAAATAATTCTAATAATTATTTAACTATAGGACATAAAAGATAATGAATAGTTAAATATTTAAAAATAATTATTTAACTATAGATGAACAATGAAGAGCGAATAATTAAATAAATGAAAATTTATTTAATTATAGAAAGAAAGAGTACATGTTAGTGATGTAATTAAATAAATATTAATTTATTTAATTAATCAAAGAAAGAATAAAGAAAGGGAATGTGAATTAATTAAATAATTAAAATTGGGGCGGTGGGCCTAGCTCGATTGGCTAAAGCATCCTGTTGTAGGCAAGAGGTCACGAGGTCTAGTTTCCCCACTGTCCCCATGGTACCAAAGGGTGTGTCATGCCAGCGTCACCAGTCACGTGAATTTTTTTTACCAAACACACTACAGTTTATAGGGGGATGAATACCCGATCGATTCCTGCAGTCTAAAAAAAATTAAATAATTAAAATTATTTAATTAATAAAATAATGTGATTAAAGTGAAATAATTAGATAATTAAGATTATTTAACTAAAAGGGGGAGAAGAAATAATAATGCGGAAAAATGGTGCTCACAGACCAAGACATTTTTTAGTGTCTAAAATTACATTTATTACAATTCACATGTCGGCCTACAACAAAAAATATTATATTTGCAAGTCGGCCAAAGATAAAAAAATCAACATGAAATGTGTAGAGGGCAAGACCCAAAAGACTGCACACAACCCCAAGAAGAGGAACATGCCTTGAGGATTCCAATACACACTTAACCTGGTCCTAAACAGTCTTCACAACTTCAGTCTTCAATGAAAATCATCTACATGCTTCACAAATTCAAATTAGGTTATCCATATGCAAGAATACATGAAACTTGTAGCACCTTGGCCTTCACAAGATTAGCGGTACACATGAATGATAAAAAATTAATTACACTTCTCCCAAATGAGTCAGCATGACCTATACAGTACCTTCAAACATTCCTCAAACTCGGCTCACACTTGAACTCATGGCACACAACACCAACATACCTAAGTCAGCCAAGTAAAATCATAACCCAACAAAACACCCATTGCCGACCACAGCTAGTTCTAGAGAATCTAGACAACACCTTTTGGAGCAACAATAAACATCACATGATATTCAAGAACATTCTCATACATCCCTTTCACAACTTCATGCAACACCAAGTTAGTGCAATCCAACAAACAATGAAACTAGTCATTAGACAACACAATCCTACACATTGTCACCTTCAACTTTCTCTATGGAAGGACTAATGACATAAAATTTTGGATATACCACCTTCAGAACATACTAAAATTATCTTCTGAACCACATAACCATATCTAGAAATGTGGAGGAATAGAGAGCCAAAACTTTCACATTTGAAAACACCAACATAGGATCAACCTAGTCTCCAAACTGTTACTCACAAAAACATCTTTCCAAAACCCAAATGAACTAAAACTTGGATCACACATGCCTTGACACATCATGAAGCTATCTTCCTAACTGTAGGAATAAGACATCACTAGAGAAGAAATTTGGAGTATTTCTCAGAGACTCTAGCAACCAAATAGCCAGACTGCAACTCTCTTTAACATCACCAACTCTGTTGACATCAATGACAACCAAACTGCAACAAATGTAATGTTGTAAAATTGCACCCCAATGAAATTTCACATTGCATGACCCTCACTTTAGCCTAATAAAGATGACAATGCAAATCCCCCTTTTTTTCTCACCATCATTTTCTTCCCTGACCCCATTGCTTTCTATCTTTGAACAATTTTTTTTCAAGGATGATTCCACGATGCGTAGACATGTGCACACCGCATAAACATCTTGACAAGATTCTTTATCTTATAGTCGTTGGGACGTTACATTTCCACCTGCCTGTGAAGTCTAATGTTTATGTGGTCATAGAAGCATCTGAAAATGACCCTCTTACATGTATTTCTTCATTCAAACATACTCATTCACTATTCCATTAACTCTCTCATTCATTCTAAAAAGTCTATCACTCAATATTTCATTCTCTCATTCTCCTTCTTGCATTCTCATTCTCTGATCAAGATCTTCTACACCATTTTTCTCAATTTTATTACACATTCTTGTCTCCTACATCGTTGTCTTTGCTCTCTCAAGTGTTTCACTCTCTTTTTGGCTTTACAAGCTCGTTGAAGGGAGGGTAAACACTCTTTTACTTGCATTATTGTGTTTGTTTAGTAGCATATTGATATCTATCATGTCTACTTTCTTTATCTTAGCAATATTTCTTTCCTATCATCTATTTCTTTATCTACTTGTCTTCTTGGCTATCTGTGGAGGTGGAAACACCAAAACGAGGGTTTGACCAAGGCAAACCTTGAAACAGCCCCAAAAAAATTCATTATCTCCATGTGTGCAGGTTGTTCATGTGGAGCTTTGTAGGAGGATACATAGCATTAGACTTCCCATGACTTTGCTTTTCTCTTTTATCTCTCATCATTTTATTTCATTAGTTTAGATTCTTGCATTTTTAGTATTCTTTGTGTTGTACTTTCTATCATTTTAGAATTTTGCTAGCTTAGTTAAACAAACATATTTTAGTCTTTGAGTTGTTAGTAGGTGTGTGTGTGAAATTGTGGGAGAGTTAGCAAATCAATAATAAAACACACAAACATCAATGAGACGTATTAAATTAAAGATTTGAATGACAGAATTAACCAAGTTAAAACAAAAAAAGTCTCTAAAATCGTTCCATTGTTCTCCATTCTTAAGGATCCTTTAAATCATTAGTGCTCTCAGATTTTATATGTGCACTATGACTGGTTTGGATGACAACCTAAGAAAGGAAATGTTGTATAATGTAAGAAATCCAAGTTCCTACATGATATCATATGATGCAAATGATAATGGTGATATTGACAATGGATAATAATACTAGATTATATAATGCAAATGTTGTATACAAGCTAAGATGGTAACTAAAATGCAACTATGAATTAATACATGATTCTAAATTAACATGATACTACAATTCTCAAATAATAAATGCTAAATACTCTAAACTCTAACTCTAAATGCTCCAAATTCTCCAATGTTATTCCTGCATAATAAGTTTGCTCCAAGATGTGATGTAAAATGTTGTAGCAAGAGATTGTATTTATAGGATTTCTAAAGCATCTTGTGATGTGGCAGCAATCAACAGTCAAGATTCAAACATGAGAGATGAACGGTGGAGATCAAAGAATCATGGAGGATGTTCCTTTGACCAAAGGCAACATGCCAAATGTATGAAAGAATCAAATGTGTGAGAAAGCCAAGTGCCAAAAGTGTGTTTTGGAATTGGTTGAAAATAATGTCATTTAAATATTAGTCATATTTAAATACATGTGACACTTGATGATGTGGCCAAAAAGTGTTGTAGACATGTGACTAAATTTGAATTTGAAATTATTCAAACTTAGTGAGAAGATATTTATTTAAATAAAAACAAACTATAGACATTTGTTTATTTAATTAAATTTAGAAGAATGTGGTTTAAGATGAAGAATTTAGAAAAGTGTATGATGCAAATGTTAACTAGTATTTAATTGATAATTTATTTATAAGTAGATGAAATAAAAGGGGTTCATTAATTAAATAACTAGTATTTAATTAATTAATTGTCTTGACCTATTTTAGGTGTATACATTTTGCCCTTCTTTGAAGTAATGTGTTTACACGTTGCTTCAAAGAATAATTTGTTGCTGATGTCGACAAAAAAAAAAAATCAATGCCCCAGACATTGATTTTTGGGTGATGACAAATATATGTGCCCTCGTGAAATAAATCAATGATTTTTTGAATTTTTAAGATTTTTTTGAAATTTTTGAAATTTTCATGATTTGATGATAATTTCAAAATTTTATGATTCAGAAATGATTTATCTCCCAAAAAATGATGTATAAGCCACCAAGTGACGACTTGATGAATTAAAGCCCCTTTGAAAATAAAATAAATCAACCCCATAAAAATCCCACTTATTTAACCTTTAAAAGGTTAAAAAGAGTGATTAGAAGTTCATTTGCACATTTGCAATTTGAAGATTTGAGAGTGATTGAGCAATCTTTCAATTTGGAGCAGAATGGTGATCCCTTACCACACACATCGATTCAAGCGCGTGCGACAACACAACCTCCCGGTAGTGTACGAACCTTCAGTATGTACTGCAAAAAACTTCCTTGTAATTTGTGCAATTCATTTTCCTGCTCTTTTTCCATGTTTAAATTTGGTTTAAAATTTTCTAGCGCATAGAACACCTGATGTAGTGCATTCATTAACCATAATTGCGCATAGAATAGATTAGCGCTTAGGGTAAATAGATTAGTGCATTGAATGATTATTTTCACACATTGGTAGATTTAGCGCGTAGGTGATCTGAATTAGCACATAGAAGTACTGAAATAGCGCATAGGTATACTTAGAGCATTGGGGGAGAGGTTTAGTGCATTGAGAAAATGATGTAGCACATAAGATGATTCGATGCATAGGGACTCTGTTCTGGCGCATCTGCGAAATTGTCTGGTGTATATGATAGTTTTTTGCATTGAAGCCCTATTTTAGCGCACTGATGGATTTTTGTGGTGCATAGAGTTTTTTAGCACACTGAAGCATTGTTCTAGCTCATTGGTGAAATTTAGACCAGATTGATATTTTTTTATTAGACCTTGATTTCGATAATGTTTGATCACATCAACATTTGATTTGATGATGATTGATGATGTTGATAGATTAGATGTCCATTGATCTCATGATAGGTGAGATTCAATGATTGATATTGATAATTGACCTCATGATAGGCGAGGATCAATGATAGTTTGATTGATTGATTGACCTCATGATAGGCGAGATCAAACTAATTGATAAACCTCATGATAGGCGAGGTTGAATGATAGATAAACCTCATGATAGGCAAGGTTTAATGATAGATAAACATCGTGATAGGTGAGGTTGATTGATAGATTGATGCTCATGAGATTTGATCAAAGTCTCACTAGAGTTGATTAGATTGATAGGCTGATTGATTTTGATGGATTGATAGGTTGATTGATTGGCTAATTTGTGATTTTTTTATGATAGGAGCCTTTGACGAGTCTGCAAATTCAAGAGTGTTTCCCCAGGACATGGGATTTGATACCCCACCTAACACAGCTTGAGGTAGCTATTATCGCACGATGCAGATTTTTGTCTCTGATAGATATGCCCCAGATTAGGATTAATAGGGGTCTCTTGACAACTTTAGTAGAGAGGTGGCATAGTGAGCATAACACCTTTCACTTACCCACTGATGAGATTACAGTGACACTAGAGGACATATATCAGATTATGCAGATTTATGTTGTTGGAGAGCTAGTCTTATATGATTTTACTGAGCAAGGTGGGACCAATGCACTGAGGAAAGTATTCTAGGATGGCCAGATATGTGGTTATGAGATTTTGTGGAGAGAGATGGTTGATGCCTATGTCACACTATCGTTTGTGCTAGTTGGTTTCATTGGAGGGTTCCTTTGTCCTAATCACAGGTCAAAGGGACTTTCAGTTGGATTGGGTAGGATTCTTGAGAGCATGATCATTCAAGCTACCTGATATGTCTGTGGATGTTACATGCTCGCTCATCTATACCATGATTTACACCAGGTGGTTTACCTTTGAGGGGCTAGTTTATCAGCTAGGGTCACATTGCTTCAGGTCTGGGCTTGGGAGCATATAGCGGTCACTCGTTTAGTTGGAGACAGATAGCGACCCACGATGAGACTATATGTATATGTTTATGCAGGTCCAGTTGCTCAGCCTAGGCTGGCTAAACTAGAGTATTGGAGGAGGATTCTTGATGACTTAAAGGTCGGTGACATGGTAGCCATATCTTGATTGTGAGCAGTAGCCAGAGGACGACACTAAGATGGCATTTTTTATGTCAGTCTATGTATCTGATTGGGTGGACCCGATTCATCATTGAGAGATTCTTGCTATTGAGGGTACTTAGGTAGTATGGAAGGGTCCAACGCATGCCCAAGGGAGTGGCACATTATGCCCAATGATAGATAGATGCTACAGAGTGGGGACCTATTTTGTCATATGATGTAACAGTGCAGGCATTCCAGAGTTTATAGACCATTATCTAGGGCATTCATCTAGAGATAATTGAGGCTCCAATATTAGAGGAGTATGCCCAATACCTTTTCTTGTATCCATTCCCATGGATCACCATCCCAGATGAGCCAGTACCATTGTTAGAGGAGGAGAGGGCAATAGGTCATGGACATAGGCGGTGGAGAGGTGGAGGAGATGAGGAGGAGGAGGCAAAGAGAAGTGATGATGGGGATGGAGATGGAGATAATATTGATGGGGGTGATGAAGATGGAGGCGATGGAGATGAAGGTGATGGTGGTGGAGGAGATGAGGGTGGTGGTGGCCCAAATTTTGATGTTCAAGACTTCATAGTGCCTCAAAAGAGGCGATCATTAGTTGTGGCATCCCAACAACATGTGGAGATCAAGCTTCCCTCGTAGCAATAACAGACTCAAATAGTTTCTTTACAGGTGTAGGTTGAGACACTACCGGGTTAGTGAGAGTAGGTAAAGGCTTTGTTGACACAAGCTCAGGGACAGATTACTGCTCTGATGATAGAGAGGGATGTTGTGAGACAGTAGTATGTACAGGCATAGGGACAACTTACACAGTTCCAGGGACAGGTTACTGCACTCACTACTGAGAGGGACAACTTAAGACTATGGGTGGGTCAGGTAGAGGGCATTTCTGAGAGACTACAGAGAGCCATAGAGGCCATAGATATAGTAGAATGTTTTAGAGAGGTATGACATACTGCGTAGGAGGCCAAGTTCTACAGAGTGAGATATCATGATGTAGTTCCTCCAAAGCGGCAGGAGAGTTATGCGCAGTCCGGTCAGGTAGGTCCCAGTCTCATACCACTAGCAAAGGTATTACACAGCCACTTTTGAGAGATCAGAGAGATCCTAGTGCAGGTCCATCTGGTGTAGGAGGTACTGGTCCAATGATGCTAACACCATCTAGGGACAGCATGACATAGCTCTGATGTGATGACATATTTTTTATATTTTTGGACATGATGTATACTTCTTGATTCAGATGAGACACTATGATATACTGTCATTTTTTATATTGATGTATCTCTCTATATCTTTGGATATCCTTGTACACTTGACATTATGATTTTCAGGTTATATGATATGCGGCGATGATGATGATTGATCTATGTGTTTATGATGTTTATATGATGATGATCATGATGATTATGATGGATGCATTTAATTTCTATTATATATGCTATGTGATGTTCTATATGATGATGATCATGATGATTATGATTTTATGATGCTTTATGAATGATGCCCATATGATAGATTTTATGTTTTTTTGTACTTTTCTAACGCAAATAGATGATGCAATGCATCGATGAATGATGGATGAAATTATCACATGATGGTGCATAGTTATATGTGTTTATGATGTTTATATGAGGATGATCATGATGATTATGATGATTATGTAATGATGAGATGATGTATGTAATGATGATATGATAATGAATGATTGATGATTTTATATGCTTTATGGATGATGCTTTATGCTATGTGAGATGGATTTGATTATGCAAATGATGTGTGATGTTTATGTATGCTCATGTGATGATTATGCTGATCTAGCTAGTCCTTTGTCAGTCTTGGATTTGAGTAATAAAAAATTCATCTTCACTACTGGTTTTATATGTTCATAACAATGGCATTATATCTTTCTTGTCCAATCATGTTTCTTAGCAACTTTTTCTTCTTAGAAATCTTACTTTGTTGGATATGTCTTTCAATCATCTTAATGAACCATTTTCTTAATCCATTAATAATAGATGAAATGATTTTGATTATGCAAGTGAGATGCAATGCACTTCTTTTTGCATTTATTGATGTGATGCATGAATGGATGAATGCAAATGATGATGCAACTAATGTGTTTTGTAATGTATGCAAATGATGATGCAACTGATGTGTTTTCTAATGTATGCAAATGGTGTGTTTTTGGTAATGTCAAATGTACTCAATCCATCAATAAGAGAGAAACCTCATTTTGAAATTGTTCAAGCTTTGGAAACCCCATATCTACAGACCCAAACTAACATGGATGCAATCTAACTTAACCATGTAGATCTAATATGCACAGGTTGTCATCGTAACAGTCAATTTGTCATGATTTTTATCATCATTGAGCCTTTAAAATGTTGAAAGTGAGTACAAACATCAATGGTATAATTAGACCATGATGACTTGAGTACTACTTCCATGATTTTTGATAGTGCAAGTTAACACAAGCATCTAGGTACAATTGAACCGAGATGACTTAAGAATTTCTTGCATAAATAGACAAGAGTGAATCCTTTTCCTATGCAAATTCTGAATGTCATTAATGATAATTTGTAGCACACATCTCACGACAATTTGCATAGTAGTTATGATCAACTCACTAACAGTAGAAAAATCAAAATCATACTCCTTCCTGGCTACTCTAGTTCAATAAATCATCAAGTTGCTCCAGAGATATGCCCACAAAAATCAAAGTACAACAGTTTGAACATTCATGCCAAAGTGATAAAGCCATGATTCAGAAGGAACATCATCCATTTAAGTTTATTTTGATTTGATTGATTTGGCTATTTGATTTGGATGGTTGATGTGTTACTAATGGTTATTGATGTTTAATGTTGGCTTGCACTGTGATTGTTGTGTTTGTTATGTTGTCCTACTATTGTTTGTCTATTGGTTTAAGCTCAAAGTTTATTGCCCCCAGTGAGTTCAGGATTTTTTCCCCCAGTCTTGGGTGAGACAGACTGCGATTCCAGGATATGTACATGGATCTTTTCAATTATAGGAAGATTGATGGAAAAAGTGAATGGTCGACATGCTCAAATAGATGGAAAAGCTAACCTATCACAAATAACGCCTATTGCCAAGTTTTCACTACTTGTTTTTATTGCACTTTTTTAAATTTTTTTATTTTTTTGATTTTTTGATTTCACCTTTTTTTGTATTTTTCTCTCTTTTATTTATTTATTTTTTGTTGTTACCATGACACCTATTTGCTAGGTTTTCATCAAGGAAACCATTTTTTTAGGACATTTTCTAATGTTTTTTTGTATTTTTTAGGACTTTTTCTGATGCACTGGATGAACTAGGTGTAGAACTTCTTGATATGTAAGCTATTGAGGGGTTCATCAAAAAAATCCCCTTTAGGTGTAGACAATTGATATGCTCCTGATCCAAAGACTGATAAAATAACAAAGGGACCTAGCCAGTTTGGTTCAAATTTTCCCTTCTTCTCTCGATCCTATTGATTGCGGGGATTTTCTTTTAGGACTAAGTCACCCACCTGAAATGTTCTAGGCTTTACTCTGTGATTGTAACTTCTAGATATCCTTTTTTGATAGGATTTTAGGTGATCAACTGATCGTTGACAATGCTCATCCAACAATTCCAACTCTTGTAACCTAGACATTATATAATCCTCATCCGAAATGATCCCCTTTAGTGACACACATAGTGATGGTAGTTCAACCTCAATAGGTAGAATGGCCTCTGATCCATAGACTAGAGCATAGGAAGTGGCTCCTATTAGGGTGCGAATATTGGTTTTGTAAGCCCACAAAGTAGGGTTCAATTGAATGTGCCAGTCATGTCTAGCCTCATTAACAGTTTTCTTCAATATTTTCAAGATGGTTTTGTTTGAGGCCTCTACTTGGGTATTTCCTTGAGGATAGTATGGTGTAGAAAACTAATGTTGGATATCAAAAATCTCACAGAGTTCTTGGACATCCTGATTCTTGAAAGGTTTGTCATTATCTATGATAATGGATTAAGGAATGCCATACCGACAAATGATATAATTCAGGATGAAGGATTCAATTTGTTTTCCTATGATGGTGGTTAGGGGAACCACTTCAATCCACTTCGTAAAGTACTTCGTGGCTGTGATGATGAACTTGTTTTCGTTGGATGAATATGGGTGTATTTTATAGACAAGATTCAATCCCCACTGAAAAAAGGCCATGTTGATGTGAAAGGTTGCAACTCTTGTGTTGGTGCATGTATCAGGTTTCCATGGATTTGACATTTCTGACACTTCTTGACATATTGAAAATATTATTTCTCCATATTTGGCCAGTAATGCCCCAAATGCAAGAGTTTCTTAGCTAAAGTTAGACCACTTGAATGTGTGCCACAGATACCCTCATGAACCTCATGTAAAGAGGTTTTAACTTCGTTACGTTCAAGACACCGAAGGAGAGTACTATCAAGACCTCATCGATAGAGTATATTGGCTATTAGGGTATATCGAGCTGCTTGTCAGATAAAATTTCATTTTTGGTTTTGGGATAAATCGGGTGGGAGGGTATTGTCTTTCAAATAGGTGTAAATTTTCCCATAGGCGAAAACATTAGCCTTGGCTAAATGGTAGATGAATTGGGATTCTGGGTTATCGTAGGCAGGGTTAAGTAGTTGTTCCACCATGAACTCATAACAGACTAATTTATTAGGAATCTATAAGAGAGAAGCAATGGTAGCCATGGCATCAACAACTTTGTTGTAACGTCTGGGAATCTGCTCAAATTTTATCTCCACAAAGTACTTTTTGAAGTCATCAACC
>VDFB02244949.1:0-10926 GCA_007258455.2 Sequoia sempervirens | reverse complement strand
GAATGTCTACACATGGATATGGATCAGTAGGTGGTGGATTCAGCAGTGTCAAATCCTCCTTTAGTTGCTCCAAATGCTAGTGGGGATTCTTCTCATCCTGGGCGGATCAGGGGGTTTGGATCCGGCTAGGCATATTAAGCCTCCTCCAAAATTGGGCCTCTTGCATAAGGATATTAAGAAAGGTGGCGCGGAGAAATCTGCCAAACCTGGTAGAAAGAAGGATGTGGAAAAGATTAAGTTGATAGGTGAGACTTTGGTGGAGGCGGGGTCAATCAAGACCTTGGACACTCACTTTTCAAGTCCTCTGAAATGATTTTTCTCTCATGGAATGTGAGGGACTTGAACAGCGGCCCTAGACAAAAAGCGGTTCATGATTTAATAAGAAGACATGGTCTTGATGTCCTTTTTTTGCAGGAGACTAAGTTATCAGTTGAGAGTATGTTTGGTTTGGTGGCTAAGTTATGGAGGAACGGGGAGTGCCAATGCATTAGTGCTCATGGGTCTTCTGGGGGTGTAACCTGCTTATGGAACCCGAGAAAGGTTAGTCTTGTTTGGTGGATGTCTTCTAAATCTTCAATGTTTATGATAGCTACGAGTTTTGCGACAGGGGAGGCTATTCTTTTCTCTAATATCTATGCTCCTATTGACTTTAGGGGTAAGCAAGTTCAATGGTCCCATATCAGGTTTTTCCGCAGTATGGCACCTTTCCATCCATGGATTTTGGCTAGAGATTTTAATGCTATTTCCGAGTTGGCTGAGAAGTGAGGTGGTGCTGGGAGGTTGGAGCCCTCTACATTACTTCTTTGAGATAGCATCAATGCTTTGAATTTAGTTGATATCAAGCCCAATAATGGTAGGTATACCTGGAACAATCGTCGGCTGGGGGATAACTGTATTGCTAAAAGGTTAGATCGTTTTCTGGTTTCCTGTTATTGGGTGGGTGGGTTGTGGTCCTCTTGCTCTGAGATCTTGGATTGGAGAGGATATGATCACTGGCCTATCAAACTTACTATTGAGTCAGCTAGTGTACCTCGTACTCCTTCCTTTCAATTCCAGCTCATGTGGTTGCGGGATCCTTCTTTGTATGATTGTGTGGCTGACTGGTGGAGGAATGGTAGACCCACTTATGGCACGACCATGTATACCTTTGCTAAGTTGCTTCAATTTGTGAAATATCAACTCAAGCATTGGAATCGTCAGTCCTTTGGGAATATATTTCATGCTAAGGCGTTGGCTCAGGCTGAACTGGATAGCATTACAAGATTGATTAGGGGGGATGGGGTGTCGGCAGGGCTACTTCAGGAAGAGGCTTGAGCTTTGAAAGCTCTAGAGGAGTGGGAGTTGCGGGAGGAGATGTTCTTGAAACAAAAGGCTCAGATAGATTGGCTTCAGGAAGGGGATAAAAATATAGCCTTTTTCTTCAATTCGGTGAAAGCTCAGAGGCATGGAAATTCTATCTCTATTCTGGTGAATGACAGGTGTCAGCATCTTTCATCCCTTTCGAAAATCTTGAATGAGGCGGTGCAATACTTTGCTTCTCTTTTTAGGGAGGACTCGCAAGGGGGGTCCCCTGAGGAAGCCCAGGTTCTTTCTTGTATTCCCTCTCTAGTATCTAGAGAAATGAATCAGTATCTTATGAGTGACATCTCACTGCAAGAGTTAGAAGGACACCAGATGAAGAAAGGGAAAGCTCCGTCCATGATTCCTATGAGTTTTCAAGAGTTCCTGAGATATTATCAAGGCCGACTCATGTTGTTCAAGAATACAGATGTTAAGGGTTTTAGAACCTCTATTTCTTGCTCTATTCCCAACATGATGATAGGCTCGGATAGGTTGTCTTCATTTCTTGCAATGTAATTTATAAAATTATCTCTAAATTAATTGCTAACAGGTTAAAAAAGGTACTTAAGGACATGATTTCAAAAGAGCAGAGTGGTTTTGTCATAGGTAGGAAAATTCTGGATGGGATTGTTATTGCAACTGAGGCTATTCATTCTATGGCCAGCTCCAGAGAAAAGGCAATGTTCATTAAATTAGATATGGCTAAGGCTTATGACAAGGTCAGGTGGTCCTTCCTTTGGAAGGTTCTCGATGCCTTCGGGTTTGGGGAAGAGTGGATTCAATGGGTTATGAGTTGCGTTACTTCAGTTTCCTTCTCTATGCTAATTAACGGGGAACATACCGAGTTGTTTGGTGCTTCTAAGGGACTTCGCCAAGGGGATCTCCTTTCCCCATACTTTTTTATTCTCCTTGTTGAGGGATTGGGGAGATTGATGCGAAGGAATGTGGAGTTAGGCTTGATCCAGGGTTGGCGGTGGGGAGGCAACTTGCCTCTGCAGTCTCACCTACAATTTGTGGATGACACTGCTTTGATGGGTATGGCTACTATGAGAGAAGCTTCTCACTTACACCGAGTGTTGGATGTTTACCTGGTTGCCTCAGGTCAGTGGATTAATGAAGATAAGTCTTCTATTTATTTCTTCAATACTCCAGGCCCTATTCAGCAAAAGATTGCTCAAACTTTGAGATTTTAGATTGGGATTCTCCTGTTGACTTTTCTTGGTATTCCTATCTTAGTGGGAAGGTTGCCCAGGGAATCTTGGCAAAATATTTTGGATAAATTTAGAGTGAAAGTTAATCACTAGACTCACAGGTGGTTATCTTTTTTTGGTCGAGTTTAGCTAATTAAGTCTATGGTTCAAGCTCTGCCTATTTACAGATGCATGCTCCAGGTGGCCCCGGTGGGCTTTGTTAAGGACTTAGATTCTATAGTAAGATAGTTTTTATGGGTTGGTTGCTTGAGGTCTTCCAAATAGAGTCTGGTTAGATGGGAGGTTGTTTGTTTCCCGAAGCAATATGGTGGTCTGGGCTTAAGATAGTCGGCTTTGACTGGTGAGGCTTTGGCTGTGAAGCTGTATTGGAGATGGTGTGTTGAGCATGATAAGGTCTAGGCCAGGATTCTTTCTCAGAAGTATCTCTCTGGGATCCCTTAGCTGGAAATTTCCCGTTATCCCCTTGTGGGGAAGGGCTCGGTGATCTAGGGAACCCTCAAAAAAGGAGTTGCGCTTATTAAGGAGGGTTTATTTTGGATATGTAAAAAGGGGACCAAGGTCAATTTTTGGTTTGATTCTTGGGATGGTTCTCCTCCAATCATTTCTCAATTTCCTAACCTGTTGAACCTTAGCCAGAGGTTTATTGAGGTTGGTTGGTCACAGGTGAGTGATTTCAAAACCTTCTCTTCTAGGGATCACCTGGAGATGGCAAGATGGAAGTCTCTTGATGAATGGTCGGATGTGGGTCTACGGGAGGATGGGGTTGAGCTACAAAGTATCCTTTCTAGTAGACGGTGTAGCTACCTTCAGGATGAAGATGTGTTGGCTTGGACTTCTAATCCTAAGGGTGTCTACGATGTGGCTTCTGGTTATCAGCTGCTTTTGTCTCACAAACTGGATGGGGAAGAAGTTCAGTGGTGGAAGAAGGTCTGGAACAAGTTCACTTGGCCAAAGTGTAATTGCTTTGTCTGGATGTTGTCATGGAATAAGTGTTTGACCTGGGACAATATTCAGAAGAGAGGTTTCCAGGGTCCCTCTGTTTGTGTTTTGTGTGGTGCTGACAAGGAGAACTCTACTCACTTATTTTTTCGTTGTCCTTTTGCTCTTCAAATTTGGCATTTTTGGTGGGGAGTTTGGCAGTGCCCCTATGTTCATGCTTCCTCCTTGATTGAATTCTGGCAACGGTTGGGTAGGCCTCCTTCTATGGCTTCTTTCTTGTGGGAGGTGTGGTATGTGGGGCCTATTTTCTTCTTGTGGCAGATTTGGTTGGAGCGGAATCAGAGGATATTTCGAGGTGAGAAGAAGCTAGTACAACAAGTATGGCAGAGGATTTTAGGTATGATTCAGGAGATGGTGGAAGCTAAGTGTGAAGTGGAGTTTCCCCTGGAAAAAATGGATGCTGAGGTGGTGGAACGACTGGGATTTTAGGGGTTGTCCTTGGCCTCTACGTGTGTTAGGAGAGGGCGGTAGGTGAAGCAAAAAGTTAACAGGGAGGGTAGATGGCAACAACCTCCTAATGGTGTTTTGAAGATTAATACTGATGGTTCCTCAAGGGGAAATCTTGGACCAGCAGGTATTGGGGGGATTGGTAGGGATTCTTCAGGCTTAGTAATCTTTCTCTTTTCGATCTATGAAGGGGCGCAGACTATCAACCTGGTGGAAGGGTTGGCTATTCTTCACACCTTGGAGAGGGCTTATGCTTTGGGATGGAGAAGGATTATTTGTGAATCTGATTCCCAGGTCTTGATCAACTTGCTTCTTGAGCGGAAAGTGGCAAATGTTAGTTGGCAGCTGGCTATGCTGGTGCATTAGATTTTACAGGTTAGTTCGATGATGGAGATGGTGACTTTTGTTCATATTCTGAGAGAATGGAATAGGGTTGTTGATTGCTTGGGGAAATGGGCTTTTGAGCACTTAGTTGGATGGAATGTTCAGGAGTGGGAATTGGTTCCTCAGGTGTTGCATTGATTTGGAGAAAATTCTTGTTGAGGATAGGGATGGGAATGGTGTAGGATGAGCTTGCTCTTGTTTTCTTCATTTTTTTTTGTGGGTTCCTGGGACCTCGGTCCTTTGCTTTCTTTGTAATGCTCCTTCAATTTGTTTAACCCCTTTTATTTTAAAAAAAGAAAAAAAAAAAAAATTATTTCCAATTTAAAATGCCTTGGACAAAATAAAATTCGCCAAATGTGTGTCGGAAGAAAATAAATTGTGCCGGACAAAGATAAAATCCATGGGCAAAATCAAATTCGCCATGAATTAAAACTTGGAAAAGTTGAATTTAATTAGACATTTAATATTTTCAAAATTTCGAAAATCAAAGATAAACATCTAAGCAAATAATCGAATTTTGGAAAATCAAAGAGATTTGCCTGGATAAGCTTGCCACAGAGTTTCTTCAAAAAATAATGGAAACTTGCCTAACTGAAGAAGAGAAAACAAATCGAGATCAAGAGAGAAAGAGGCAGTTGCTAAAATAAATCAAATTCTTCAGCATTATAATGAGTTTCAACAACTCATTTTTCACAGGCACAGCTGAAGAGAAGCTAATCTCTCGAAATTGTACGACGATCAATTCTTCTACAGGCAAGATTGATTTTCTTAGAGGAAGGAATAATTTTATGCTGAAGAAGTAATTTTTCCGAAGGAGTGAATAAGTTCTTGGCTAAAAGTCGAATTTCTTAGCAAGACAGGCACACTTAGTTACTTGATTTTTGGTTAAATTCTCAAAGTTTAAATCTGATCTGCAGCCAAAAGTTCTTTCTTGAGGTTTGGAGTTCAATTGGATGAATTCATCATTTCTCCTTCTATCTTTTCCAGCTTGGCTAAGTTCTGGCTAAAATTTCAATAAAATTCATTTACTTTCAGCTTGCTTTTTCACAGAAGTTCAAATATTTAATGAGCTGAAAATAAAATATTCAACACAAGGCACGAAAATGAATTATTTAAAAAAGTCTTCGTATTAATGTTAGTATTTTTACTATAGGTTGATGACCATGGCAGGAGAATCATCGAAGAAGGCGCCAATGAAGTTCGCTAGCAAGGGGGTACAACGAGAGTGAAAAATAAATTCAAAGTGGAAAAATGTTGCAGACACTGATCTGGGACATGTTGACTTCATAGAGTTCAAGAAAAGAGTATATGGACATGATGGACTTTCGACACCAATTGCCAGACGAATGGTGAGGAATGGAATTTTTCAAGCAGTTGGATTCCCGCCTATGATGGACTGTGCTGAATTAATGGTAGAATGTGCCATCCACTACAATGCTCAAAAGAGACAAATCATTGCACCTGATGGAAGAGTTCTGGCTCACCTTGGCGAGGTGGCAATTCAAGAGACATTTGGCATCCCAACACATTCCCCTACCACCTACAAAACCAAGGAGGAAGCCAAGGGATTGTATGATGCCCACCGAAGTTATGCTGCCTACAAATGTTAATAAGGCATGGCTGGAGAAGCCTAGAACATCAATAAAGAAGATGCCTAAGAGGCCACGTCGAACAGACTTTAAAGAAGATTATGGGGACATCATTTTGATGCTGAACAAAATAGTTGTCAACCCACAAGGTGCATATTTTGAAAATTGGATGTATTACTTTATAGATGAAATCACTGCCGGTGTGAAGATGTTCAACTGGTCCCAAATGATAAGTGACAATCTTCATGAGCAGTTGGTCAATTTGGAAAAGACTAAGTCTTCTCACATGAGCTCGTACATTGTCTATTTATTGGCCAGGTCATATAAATACTCAGGACTGATTTGCAAAGGCAAAGTTGGCAATGGGGAAAATGAACTCAAGCCTTATGATTGCTACCCACAACTTTAGCTAAGGGAGAAATCTCATTTCAGGCAGGTGCATGATGCTTTCTTAATGTACATCACAAGAACACTTCAAGGGGGAACGCATCAAAGGCTGAGTCACGAGGCAAAAAGTTTGATCAATAGATACGGATCCTGGTTTATCCAGTTTCCGTGTATATGTCGTGTCCGTGACTCACCGAAATCCTTGACAAGCGCTGCTTATCTATCCAACAACGGACGCATCTTAAGCTGGAAGTCCTCAAAATGGAAGAATACCAGAGCATCCAGAGGTCGAGTAAATATATGGCCAGCATTCTACTTTTATCGGGAATATGTTGAAATCGTCCGTCATTAGGCGCCTAAAAGCACTAGGCTAGAGATCTGCGGTACCCATTCACAGCCTAAAAGTCCAGGGCCAATTTTGACCCACATCATCATATCCGGACAATGGATGGGAGGAGATACAGACACAGGGTGGAATTTGAGGACTTCTGGGCAAACGTCGCTGATGAGTACGAAGTCAAGAGAAGATTGTGGTCTAGAGTGCCAGTGGACTTTATGAGGGTAACCGAACTTTTTCGGGTGCCCGATCAGTTGCAGGACGATGGAAATTATGTCCAACCGTGCTTCGAGGAAAGTCGACCTCTTCCTTTCGTGAAGTGGTCGGAGCCTGAGCACTCAGATTTGGCGACATTGATGAGACCAGTGATCAAGTACTCTCAGTGGTGGGTCGACCATCATGTCCAGGAGTTGAGACAAAAAAGGATAACGCTCACGTATGATTTACTGAGCGAGACGGAGTCGTACTCCTCCAATGCTGGCACATCCCATCAGGATGATTTGGTTGAGATTGGCGAGAAGAGGAAAGAAGTAGTTCCAAGCATAGAGCCTGCTCCAAATCGACAAAGGATAGAATCATCTCGCTCCGCGGCGTCTCGGAATATTGATGAGCTGGTGGCCACCGCAAACGAATCCTTGGTTGAAATGATGAGACCTTTTGCACTTCAGGAAGAGCACAATGAACCGATCCAGTTGGATAACGATGAGCCCTCATCACCTACAGGCACAGAGATACTAGGTTCGGATAATGAAGTGGAAGTCCAAAATGATGAATTCGAAGAGGGAATGATTTCCGCCCTCAGAGGAGTCTTGGATATTCCGAATGAAGAGAACATTCAGGAGGAAGATGGTATCGAGCAGCCTACCATTCCGGATTGGCTGATAGAGAGGATGAAGATTCAGGCACCAGTCGAGGCCCAAGAAGAAGATGATACTGTGGATTTCTTGGCAAGGTTGGAACAAGTTGCAACTAAGAAGCCTGCCAAGAAATTTTCCACCATTCAGAGGGACGAAGCCGGCGGCCATTCCATACATATCGCAATACCAACAGTGGATAAGGCACAAGATGAGATCACTCCCAAAGAATACGCCATAACCACTATAGACCTTGGCCCAACAACAAAAGGCCAGGAAGTGGAAGAACTGGACAATTCCGTCTCAACTGTCAAGGCGAGATTGGAAAAAGAAGTGGCAAAAAAGAAGGAATACAAAAGGGAGGTCGAGCGCCTGAAGGAGTATATACGGCATCTGACCCAAACACTCAATCAGGGTGATGTAGTAGCTCCTCCTCTTCTTAATCCCTCGCAGGAAATAGCCAAGGATGTGGAGCAAGGGATGGTCACAGCCAAGGAGGCCCAGGAATGGATGGTAAGCGAGAGCACAGAAGCAGCCTTGTTCATGGAGAAATTGGCGCTTGCCTACGGACAAACTTCTTCTTTTCTTTCCAGATTGGTTGATATGGCGGAAACTTGGGACAACCTTCCAGACATTTAGGAGAGGCTCATTCCATGCCTCAGGGTCCTGAAGGGCATTCCAAGGGAAGAATTGGTCGAAGGAAGGGTGATTGCTGCGGGAGCAGCTTATGATTTTCACCATTGGTTTTGGGCAGTGACTATACGGAGAGAAATTCTGGAGAAGGCGAAGGCAGATGGGCTCAAAGTTGAGGAGCAAGTTAAAGAAATCCGGGAGAAAATTTATATGATAGTTGCAGATGTGTTTGACCGAGAAATTGTCCGGGAAAACGACATGCAGCTAGAGAGGTTGAAGCATAAGGTTCAAGGGGTTTTCTTCCCTGCTACTGAACCAATTATGAGACAAGATTTCACAAAAGTGGCAAATCTCTTGGCCATCCGGAATGATTTTGTGAGGCAGGAGGCGGATTGGGAAAGCACCTTCACCAAATGTGTTGAGGATTTAGATGGACTTGAATTCCGGATAAGCATGCTACCGCCAGTCACAATGGAGGAAGTTGTCACAATCGTGTCCAGATTCATCGAGCACAATGCTGCCTAAGAAGATAGGGACGCCTCCCCTTGAAGATAGCTCCAACTGCCACTTCACTACTTGTTACTGCTTGTTTGTTGGATGTTAACTGATGTTATTTTGGGCAACCCTAATTAGGGTTGGGTTGTATTAATCTTGGCCATCGATATTGTTTTAATCTTGGCCTTTCATTTGATTTTTGAAACTCTATTTAAACTGGTGATCTCTCACTTTCATTTGTGTGGAGACAGTGTATGAAATTGTTGCATTGAGACTATTTCCGATAATAAAAGCTCTTGTGCATGATTTGCTTTGAATCACTTTTATTGTCAAGTAGTAAGCAAGGTTGCATAGCTTCTTCTACCATAGATTAGAGTTAGAATTAAATTAAGTAGAATTTGCTTTGAATATTGGTTAAGTGAATGCAAGATTGATCATATAGATTAAATGGTGAAATATTGCTCATACTTTCTTCGGATGGATGATTTGCATTCGATGAGTAAAGTTAGCCTGAGCTTGTGATTGTGGATGCCTAACTTCGGTCTCATTCGAGGCTTGAAAATTATAATCACACCCTTTGAAGATTGCACCCACTTTGCATAGTTGTCCCAAGGAGGCGAAACAAAGCGTGGTTACTTGTTTCACCTAATCTTTACTGTCTCTTGAATTCCTAGGCGTAGAATAGATCCTCTAAACCCTTATCTTTTTGCACTTTTTTTGAGATCCAAACTGAAAGTCCTAATCAAAGAAGCCTTTAATGATAAATCCGTCTAAGTCCCAAACTTGTGAAGAATTCTTTAACGTAAGTCCCTTTGTGTATTACCAGCAAATCACAACGCCCATTGAGCTTATCCACATGTCAAAACCTGACGAAAGAAACCTTGGAGTCGCCATATGATCTTCTCTAAATCTTAGCATATGCGTGGTTTTTCAAGAGAGGATAGAGTGTCTTTGACATTTTATTCGTGTTTGGTGGATGATAAACGTGCCACCAACAGACCCAATGTTGCTCACAATGAACATTGGGAGGAAGCTTGCCACCATATAGATGGAAATCATTGGGAGGAAACTCTCAAACACCATCGTCAACAAGGCTTGAGAGTAAATGTACTACCAAAGGAAACCAACTCTCTAGCCCCCAACATTCCACTGGGTAGGCGCTGACCAATACGGCATCAAACCTCTCGGTACACCAATGGCACAAAAAGTGATAATAGGCACACAACAATTCCTCTTGAATTTTGTCGTCATCCCACTACAAAAGAAGGCGTATGATGCATTACTCAAGAGAGGATGGTTGATCGCCTCCAAGGCCGACCACAACTAGAAACATAACACACTCTCGGTTGAGAGTAATGGGAGGAAGTACGTCACCAACCTAAAGAACCAGGCCATGAGTGAAGAGTTGGCATCCTTCAGATCAAAGTCCAACAAAGGAGAATTAGATGCAGACGAAGGAAGAAATTTTATGGAACCCAATGACAAAGGCATACTTGACCTAAAGAGTTACTCTGAAGACAAGACGAGTTCTTTCAACAGTCTATTCCATTGGAAAATGGAAGACTACGAGGTATTCCACCCAAAGTGTAACATGCTAAAAGTAGGAGAAATCAAGAAAGAAGAAGACAAAGCCACAACCAATCAAACATTTCCTACGAGCACGGAGAATACAAAGAGGGAGTAGCAAAACTAGATGACACACCAACCCACAAGTTTGAATGAGACAAAATAATCAAGTACGAGGAACCAAGGATGAAAAGGGTGAACCTGGGGGAGGAAGACAAACCAAAAATAATCTTGGTCGGTGATGATTGCGACCCCGTACTGAAGGCAGAAACGTTCAAAATATTCATGGAATAAAAAGATGCATTCGCCTGGACATACAAAGACCTCAAGGGAATGGGGCCAAAATTGTGCGTACACAGGATCCCTCCCATACCGGATGCACAACTCGTACGGAAGAGACCCTACAAAGTGAATAAGAATTACGCTGCCAAGGTGCAAGATGAGATTGAGAAAATGTTGGAAGCAAGCATCATTTTCAAAATGGAAGTCAACAACTGTGTGTCATCAATTGTCATATAATTAAAGAAGGAATCTGAACAGATTTGGATATGTGTTCAAGAACATCATTAAACTCTTCAAGATTAGCTTATTTAGCAACATCCTCATGGCTTCCATTGTGCCCTGAGATTGGAACATCATCAAGATCAAAGGGAAATATGTCCCATGTAGGATCCTCATCATAT
>VDFB02244947.1:0-15218 GCA_007258455.2 Sequoia sempervirens | reverse complement strand
ATAAATCAAAAGGAAATGTCAAAATTCCACAAAGGCCCATCAAAGCAAAAGGAAAAATTCCTAAGACCACAAAGGTCCATAAAGCAAAAAGAAAAATCTCAAAGGCCACAAAGGCCCACAAAGAAAATATCAAAGTCAAAAGTCGTGTGGATTCCAAAAAGTCTCATAGAAGCAATAAACTCTAAATTGACATCCAAATTTGCTAATCCAAAAGTTTCCTCCAATTTTCCATCTAAAAACCTCTCACCTTCCAAATCCATTTTTCCTCCATCACTCCACTATCCTTCAAGGTGTGTGCCAATGTTGACCTTGCAATCCTTCCCATCTATTCATTAGCAAGTCTTCCCACCTCCTATCCATTATCCAACATTCATCTCCCATTATTCTCCTTTAATCCAAACCTTTGGATAAGTCCTTAGTTTCTTCCATCATACCTTTAATAGGCCAACATTTAGGAGTCTAATTCCCATTTACCATGGTTTATTAAAGGGATATTTGGTCGTGAAACTTGGTGCTTAAGTCCTTCCTCCATCTCCCTATCATCCATATCCTATTTTCCATATTCCTCTTGCACTCTACACTTGGGGGGAAAGTTTTGTCCATCTTATCATTCCTTACATTTCCACCTTTGATCTTGACAAGGTTAAGGATCTCCTTGAACATCATATATCTTATCCTATTTGCTTTGTCCATATATTTCATACCATATCTTTCGTCTTATCCATATTCCCATCATTCTTTCTAGATACATCCTTTCTTCCCTTCCTTGGTCTTGATGAGGAATAGGGGAAAAATACTAGGGCCTTGTGTCTATATCTTATCTAGTTGATCTTGATCATCCCATTCATTATCTTTATCCTCGCTTTCTTCCACTCCATGTCATCATGTCCCTTTGCAACCTTGAATTTTATCATGTAAATCATATTTGAGCCGAGCTGTAAAACATTATCCAATCCTCTTATCTTTTTTCAATCAATCATCAATAGTCATCAATCTTATTGTACTTAGAGGAAATCAGTGATCCTAAGTACTTATCATCATCATGCCTTATGGAATCAATCATTCCTGGCATTTTACTCAATCAACCATTATCATCTTTCGACAAGAGATATGTTGCTTGTGTGACATGTTTTGCAGTGAATCTTTCATTTTGATCTATCATTTATCCAAGGTTGCATTACCTCCATTGTGGGGCATCTTGTTTCTTTAATCAGTCATATCATATCATTCCATCTTAGAACTCTTCAAAATAAATAAAAATAAAATACAAAAAAAAAAGTGAAAAATCAAAAAGATCATAAAATATGAAAAAGTGCAATAAAAACAAGTAGTGAAAACCTGACAATAGGCGCTATTTGTGATACGCTAGCTTTTCCATCTATTTGAGCATGTCGACCACTCACTTTCGCCATTCGCTTTTTTCATCAATCTGCCTATCCTTTGAAAGCTTCATGTACATATCCTAGCATCGCAATCGTGTCTCACCCTAGATAGGGGGAAAAATACTGAACCTACTGGGGGCAAATAAACTTTGAGCTTAAACCAATAGATAAACAGTAGTAAGACAACACAACCCAAAACAATGATCATACTACAACTCAACATTGAACATCAAATCACACAAACATGAACACATCAACAATCCAAATCAATCAAATCAAAAGTAAACTTCAAATGGATGATGTTCTTTTGAATCATGGGTTTATCACGTCAAACTGGAATGTTTAATTGTTATACTTTGATTTTTGTTATCATATCTCTGGAGCACCTCGATGATGTATTGAACTAGAGGAGGCAAGAAGGAGTATGATTTTTCTTTGTCTTCTTTTTGTGAGTTGATCATTATTACTGTGCAAATTGTCATGAGACGTGCGCTACAAAGTATCATTGATGAAATTTTGAATTTGCATAGGAAAACGGTTAACTCTTATCTGTTTACGCAAGCAATACTCAGGTCATCTCGGTTTAATTATACTTAGATGCTTGTGTTAACTTGCACTATCAAACATCATGGAAGTAGTACTCAGGTTATCATGGTAAAAATATACCATTGATTCTTGTACTCACTTTCAACATTTTAAAGGCCCAATGATGATAAAAAGCATGACAAATCGGCTATTATGAATGACAACTTTTTCATATGAGATCTGCATGGTTAGAGTAGATTGCATCCATGTTAGTTTACATCTTTATTTATGGGATTTCCAAAAGCTGCAACAATAATGTTATCTCTTGCATTAATGGATTGAGTACACTTCGCATTTCCAAAAACACATCATTCTCATATAGTTACACATCACTTGCATTATCATCAATTAGAAAATAGTCTCATTTAGTTGCATATCAGTTGCATCATCATTTGCATACATTAGAACACATTACAACATCATTCATCCATCCATGCATCACATCATAATATTTGCATCAGAAAACACAAAACAAAGATGTGCATCGCATCTCATTTACATAATCAAAATCATTTCATATAGTTGCATTAAGAAAGTGGTTCACTAAGCTTAAATGAGCGCGTCTCTTCACATTTCCAAAAGAAATGGGAAATATGTCAAGTTTTGTGAAGCTTAACTTAACAAAGAATCAATTGATGACAACATTCCCATGACTCTTGGAAGTTGGATAGATTCACTCATTTAAGCTTAAGACCCTAGAATTTTCAGAGCATTACAAACTCAGTTAAGCATAATCATTTTCATCACATAATCATAATTCATCTTACAAAACATCACACATATATCATCCAATCATCATTACATTCACACATAATCCGTATAAACATCACACATCAACACACATCATTCCATAACCATCATAAGCATCATTGCATAACCATCATACACATCATTGCATAACCATCATAATCATCATTGCATAATCATCATGATCATCATCATATAAACATAAAACATCATGATTTCATCCATCATTCATCCATTCATTGCATCATTTATTTGCATTAGAAAAGAACAAAAACATAAAATGCATCACATTTAATTGGCATAATAGGATCCATCACATGTATCATATAGGAATCATTCATAAAAGCATCCTAGAATCATAACACATTAGTTGCATCATCATTTGCATCCATATCATATCATATCATATCATATAGAACACCACATAGCATCATAAAATAGAAATCAAATGCATCCATCATAATCATCATGATCCTCATCATATGAACATCATGGTCACATAGATCAATCATCATCATCATTGCATATCATATAAACTCAAAATCACAATGTCAAGTGTACAATGATATCCAAAAATGGAGAGATACATCAAAAAAGTGGTAGGAATCACAAAATCTCTGACTGAATAAGTGTATACATCAAGTATCAGTACATCATCAAGTCTCAATACATTAATCAATCCTATATTGGGGCATATCAATCAATTAGAGAATTCAAACCACATAGCCCAATCAAATTTGGATCCACCTGCACCAAATGTGAAATCATGTCCCACATCTTTAGGAAGCGTTCCGTAGACTAAAGAATTCTAAAATCGTCCTATGATCATAACATATCACAAATCAACAATCTTATCAATCAATCAACCCATCAATCAGTCAAAATCAATCAACCTATCAATCTAATCGGCTTTGGTGAGACTTTGATCAAATATCATGGGCATCAATCTATCAACGTACCTTGCCTATCATGAGGTTCATCAATCAATTCAACCTTGCCTATCATGGGGTTTATCAAATCAATCAATGCACCTCACCTATCATGAGGTTCATCAATCACCTAATCTCACCTATCATGAGTTCCATCAATCATCAATCTATCATTGATCCTCACCTATCATGAGGTCAATCATCAATCTATCATTGATCCTCGCCTATCATGAGGTCAATTATCAATCTATCATTGATCTTCACCTATCATGAGAACAATCATCAACATCCTATCATTGAATATCACCTATCATGAGGTCAATCATCATCATCCTATCATTGATCCTCACCTATCATAAGGTCAATCATCAACTATCATATCAACATCATCAAATCAATTGGCTAAACATGATCGTCAAACATCAAACACAAGGAGGCAACATGAGGCATCAATTAATCATTTCATCACCTGTTGGCTTATATATCATTTTTTTGGGAGATAAATCATTTTTGATGCATAAAATTTTGAGATCAATATCAAATCATCGAAAAATCATCAAAATTTCCAAAAATTCCAAAATTCACCGATGATTCTCGAGGGGGCATATATCCGTCAATATCTGAAAATCAACGTCTGGGGCATCAAAAAAAATTCTTGGCATTGGTATCAAAATTTTCTTTGAAGCAACATGTAAACACATTACTTCAAAGAGGGGAAAAATGTATACACCTAAAATCGGTCATGACATCTAATTAATTAAATACTAGTTATTTAATTAATATTTCGACTATGTATAAATAAATTCTCAATTTATTTATATTGTTCATATTCTAAATTCTCCAAATCTAAAATCATATTCTTCTAAATTAATTAAATAAACAAATTTCCATAAGCTTGTCTTATTTAATTAATCTTCACTAATCTCGATTATGAATTCAAGCACATGTCTACAACTTTTTGTGCCACCTCACCAAGGTCGCATGAAATTAAATAATTCTATTTTTTAATTAGAATTATCTTCAACCAATTTTTAAGCACATGGCATATTCCTCACACACTTCAACCAATCTTCAAACACATGGTATTTTCTTCCCACACTTTAGTCTTCCATCCATTTGGCATGTTTCCTATTGGTCAAGAGATTACTCCATCCATTTGGAATGTTGTCTTTGGTCAAGGGGACAACATCTTGATTCTCTCCATCTCCACCATTCATTCTTCTTGTTCGAATCTAGGCCATCGATCATTGCCACCTCACAAGATGCTTGAAAAAGGCTATAAATACAACCCTTTGGCATTGTATTTTGCATCCAATTTTGAATAGAGTCACCATGCAGAAATATCGTTTGAGCTTGGGAGCATTTTGGAGTCGTATAGTTACATTTCATATCATGTTTTGCATCATAGTTAGATCTTAGAGTAATACTTTGCTTCATAGTTTCATTTTATGTCATCCTTTGCATCATAGTTGCATTTTATATTAGCATTTCCATAGTTTGCATTTGAGCATATGTAGAATCATCCCATCTCAATACCATAGTATCTACCTCGAATAATCTAGCATCATCATCCATTCATCATAGTATCCATCATCATTGTTATCATATAGTTTCATGTAGGAATTTAATTGGCTTGCATGTTGAATACTAATCTTGTTTCTTAATTATCATTCTAATAGCCTTTGTGCACATAGAAATATGAGGGCCAAAGGGTTAAAGGAATCTTTAAGAATAGAGGACAATGAGACATTCTTAAAAGATTTATTTTGTGGCAATTTAGAGTAGCTTCTTTGCTTTGAATCTTTGATATAATTCGTTTCATTAAGGTTTGTGTTGATTTACTAACTTTTCACATTTCACACACACACAATACCACCTACACTTAAAAATACAACATTTAAAAGAGCGGTAATCCAACTCAATAATTTATTGTATTTTTCCAACATATTGTAGATTCCCTTCAATTATATTATTATCTTTTGAGCTTGATCGATTGGATTGCTTGAAGTCAACCATGATGCCACAATAGAAGGATTATCTCTTTACATCTACACTTTCTACACGATAATGTTGGACTATATGCCCACATTGCCGGATATTTCCCAGCCCTGCATCACATTTCAAAGGAAAATAAATATAATGACCTAATATTAAAATATTTATTAGTGTCAAAACTTTTAAGGAAACAAAATTTTATAAAATACACATCCTCCAGATATGTTGATTTCATCTTCTATTATGTTTGAATCTATACCTACATCTTCTATTTGATTTTGAATTTATTTAGTAACCCATTCTAGTGTGCAATATTTTCCCCATTCCCCAAGTAAATCAATGGGAAGTGGAGTATTCTTTGGGTTCAATATCTTAAACTGTCTCCTTGCTTCTAACACTTCTATTTTTATCATACAGATCAATCCATTTGATCATAAATTCCATGTGGTATAGAATGAACTTGTCGAGTATAGAACTTTCATCTACACCTATTACATGTCAACATGTTTATTTCAAACTCCAAAAGTCATGCTGTTAATTTGATACAAACATAGGAAAAAACAAGAATGACAAACAAGAACTACATTGATCATGAATTTCATTTCTAATAATTCTACTTGAACACTATTAGATTGTGTTTTTTCTTCATCAATAATATCTAATGCTCGTTCTTCATCCTAGAAGCATGGCCCATCTTCAAAATCCTTACCAAGGAATTCACATAGGAAGAAAAATGCTTCATTCAATACATACCCTTCAACCATGCAACCCTCTGGATGTGCCTTTTGTCGAACATATCTTTTAAGAGTTTTCATATACCTCTCAAAGAAAAACATCCACCTCGTTGATATGACACTCGCCAATTCAATGTCATCGACTAGGTGTATAAGTAAATGGACTTGTAGGTCCATGAAACTTGTAGGAAGCTCCTTCTCAAATACACATACAATTTCTACAATTTCCTTTCTTCCACTTTGGCACTTTAGATTCAGAGATCTCTTGGAGGGTCACCCACCTAATATAAGAAGTAGTAAATCTGCATGAACCTTTAGCTTGCAATGAAATGCAAATATAATATCTCTATGTCTCTCTCACATGAACATTTCCTATAACCACATACCTTGTAAATGTTGACAATCAACTTATGGCATTCCTTGAGTCAACTGTAAGACAAGAATCTCCCCTAATTGTCAATGGCATGATATGCTATCAAACACATTTATAAAAAGGTCATTAGTATTTTTTTCTCACACAACAAAATATCAAAATATATTTAGTACTTAATCAATGTTACCAGTAAATGTTAAATGATGATATAATACCTTAATTAAAATATGAAAATCATGTGTTTTAAATCCTATGAAATGTCCAACAACTGTAAAAGCTTTAGCCAATGATGACCCATAGCCAGTAGGTGTCCTTATTGAATGGATGACATTTTTTAGTTGGTCTACCTCTTTTTTTTTCAAAATCCATGGAGCTTCTGCATATGTTTCATTTTCCTTGCTTGGCCACAAATGTTTTATATCAAATTTGGTATGTGAAAGAGCAATATCTCTCCTCGAACACAAGGTGTCCTCTTTTCCTGATATATGTCAAAATATAGAATTTGGGACATTTTTGAAGATGTGTATAAGATCTAATAGGTGAGATATTAATAGATCCTTCCAGTAAGGGAGCTCATAAAATATGGATTTCCTTTTCATTCCTTATGGCATATGAACTACAACTTGTTTTGGTTCTTCAATTGAATCACCCTAATAAAAAAAATCCTCCCAAGCTTTCAATTCAGCATCTTCATACTTCTTAATCCAATCACCTAAACCCATAATCATGGGAGGGCCTCTATTTTCAACTTTTCCATCAAATTGATTCTTCTAGCGATTTCTAAACCTATGATCTAGTGGTAGAAAAACCTTGTTGTTTGTGTAAATAAATTTATGTAGATCTTTAGAATACCGCCTTTGAAATTTTTCTGCACATCTTGGACATGCAAATATCCCCTTTGTTTGAAGCCCTGCAATTTAAAAAATAATGTTAATAACATCAAAAAAATAGTATAAAACTAAGTATGAAAGTTGGGATGAAAATAAATTATGAGTGTAAATACATAAATATTTTATCTTACCAGAACAAACACCAAGTCTTGGGAAATCATGAATAGTCCAACATAGCACACCATACAACATGAAGGACCTATTTTATGGAGAATGTGATATGTCATACATTCTTATACCTTTCCATAGTAGTTGCATCTCATCAATAAAAGGCGCAAGATAAACATCCATGTTTTTAACTTGATGTTTTCCTAGAACAATGAGAGTCGGCATAAGGTGCTCCTTTCTAACACTCATCCATGGGGGAATATTGTATACTATCAATCAGACTAGCCAAACACTATAATTTGAGCTCAAGAAATAGAATGGGCACACTCCATAAATTGCAAGACCAAACTTGATACTACAGGGTTCATCTTTGAATTTTCTCGGCCATTTTTCCTTTGTGTTTCATTGCTTTGGAGTCAGCTGGAATTCGCATGAATCCATATTTACTCATGTTCTTTGCATGCCAATCCATCAATTGTGCAAGTGACTTGGAATGAAACATTCGTTGAAGTCTAGGTATAATTGGCATGTGACGTAAAACCTTCTTTGGAACTATAGGACCTTGTACATCTATATGATATCTGTTCTCTTTGCATACAGGGCATTCTACCTTGTTCTGATATTCATCTCTATATAAAATGCAATCATTTTGCAAGAACACATTCTCAACCCCTAACTCAACCAACACCATTTCTCTGAAGTTGATGGCAACACATTCTCTTTAGGAATATTTTAGTTTTTAGTGCCCTGTAAGATTGCCATACATTAAATCAATTGAATGTTTGAGTTATGATGAACATGTTTGATATTTCAATCTATACTAGGACTATTTATATACAATATATGGTTTTAAAATCCCCTTAAAGAAATATAAACGAAGTCAATGAATGTTTACAAATTGTGTACACCAATTGACAATGCAAAGTAAGAAATAGATTTCAACTCACTTTTGTAGGGTAGTGAATCCTTTGTCTAACCAACCAAATAGTGACTTGATTTCTAATAATATTAATGTGCATGCTAGTTGTGAGGTTCTACTTGCACCTGATTTGAACACGGGTGTCTTCACTACTTGTTTGATGGAGTCTTTCAGGTTGTTATCATCAACATTACGTTGTTGGTAATTACCCCTGCTATCATTGTTACTGTTAGCCATATGATCATTATTGTCATCATTGTTTCCATCCCCAAAGAAACCTATAAAATATTCTCTATTCAACTCTTCTTCATTCACTGCATTTTCACTATCATGATCATCATCATTAAGCAGCTAGGTGGCATCCTCATCGCTGTATGCAAACCCTAATGCCTTTCAAATTTCTCACGTGCTAGTAATCTCTTCAAACTTGCTCTTTTCACCCTGGTATTGTTTAAAGGATGGTTTGGATCATCTCATCCAAATCTTAATAACCTAGTTGGATCATGGGTATTAGTATGTGTTTCATCAACATATTCTACCTATCAACAAACATAAGCATTATTTAATGTTTTCCAACAATTGGATAAATCATAAATGTATCAATTTCAAAGAAATATAATCAAATATGGCTTAAAAAATAAAAATATAAATTGTATGAACATATATACATCAATTGAATAATGGAACGTTATTTTATAGACTACCTTTTTTATACAATAATTTAAATAAAACACAATTTTGACAACATAGTTTATAAAACATCAGTCCACACTCATTTATTATTCTTTGATTTTCTTCCCTTAAGAACATCCTTAGGGATACCATGTTCTTCCCTTTTCTTTCACGCAAGGGTGTGTTTTAAGAAGGGGTAATCAATAAATAACTCATCCCCAATGGTAAGGTCCTTAATAGCCTCAACCATTATTAATATATCAACCCCTCTTTCCATATCTCCATATTTATCATTTATAACCTCAACAAATTGGCAATTCGGTTTTACTTTAGGGTCCCTTCCCTTACTACTATTTATAAATCCTACAATATTTTTGTGTGTGAATGCACGTCCATCTATATACATAAGATGACCTCTATTAATTTCTTTTCCACTTTCCAATTGGAGACAATGTGTATACATATTCGAACTTAGACCATATGCTAACATGCTAGGCTTATATTTTGCTAGCCTTCTCCATTCACCACTATAATATGATGGACCATAATATGGAATTAATCTCCTAGTGGTTTGTTCTGAATTGTTTTTATGTTTAGATCCCACATGTACATTTTGGACAATAAAGAGGCCTAGATTCACTCCATGAATATTGGAGGGTTGTATCATGTACCTGCATTCCCAAAATTGAAACACCTCGTACACTCTAGGTAGTTGTTGATCACTAGGACAAGTGCAATATAGTTGACGATAAAATATCTCTTTGTAAATTGATCTCAAAATTAGGGGCAAGTCATCATCTCCATCACATTCATTCTCATAGGGTATGTAGTCCACCTTTCCCTTGTCTTTAAGCAAATTATGCATCTTCACACTGGTTCTTGTTCTGTTACTTATTTTTGTCAATTCCTCATCTTCTGAGCTGGTATATTGGCACATATTTTTGTTAGATGTATCATCTAATAAATGATCATTGCCCTCTAGGCTAGAAGTCGGTGATCCAAAAACTTTAAACCGAGAACTTTATCCTGCAAGTATCCATTAAGAAAAAATTGGTTATTTAAATAATATAAAACAATGTTTAAACAAAGTATACATGTTATTTATATCAAATTCAAAAATTCCACACCACAGTTCCTATTGGATTTGAATCGATTGTAGGAGGCATACTACTGACTAGAAGCTCACCATATATGTAATTTCTTTGTACAATTGCTCATTTGAATTATTTCTTTCCACGACATACAAAACATCCACAAACAACAATTTTCTCAAAGTATTCATCCCATGTACTATAGTCCCTAATTCAACCTCTTGTTCGCAATCATCTCTGTGTCTAGAAGATCCATCAATATATCCCCTTCCACCCACTATCATCTATGTGGGATTTTAACAGCTTTTAGGTCCACTTCCACATACATATCTTCTTTTGCTAGTTCAATGCTCAGGCTCTGTATTTGCTCCAATCTCCATCTAAAATAATCAAAAACATGCATTAATTTATGTCAAGATTGTATAATACATTATAAATTTCAATAATAGTGTGAAAAAATATGGACGTATCACAAAATGCCATCGATCATTTTTCCTAAGTTAAGTCAAAATTTGAGTACTGACAGTCCCAACACTTCATCCGCTCTGGCCCTCTCATTTGATATGACACTATCTATTGCCATGGCCTCATCTCACCCCTATAATACACAACATAGTAAATAATGTTTAGTACACCAATTATATCATTTCAATGAATATGCTATCCAACACAAAACCTCACTTTAGTCATATATTTTCAAAGTATTCATCCTATGTATTATAGTCCCACTCAACCTCTCTCTTTTTCGTAATCATTTGTTGTGTCCTAAGTAAGATCTACCGCCATATCCTCTAACACCCACCGCTGCCTATATGTGATTTGAATAGTTTTGTAGGTCCATGTCCACATTACATATCTTCCTCTTTTTCTAGTTGAATGCTCAGGCTTTGCATTTGCTCCAATCTCCATCTAAAATAATCAACTACATGCATTAATTTATATCAAGATTGGATAATACGTTATAAATTTCAATAATACTATGAAAAAAGATGGACGTATCACAAAATGCCATCAGATCATTTTTTCCTAAGTTATGTCAAAATTTGAGTACCTGATGTCCTACTGCAGTCGTTGTGTCCTCATTTGACATGACACGATCTATTTCCATGGCCTCGTCTCGCCCCTATAATATACAACATAGTAAATAATGTTTAGTACACCAATTATATCATTTCAATGAATATGTTATCCAACACAAATCCTCACTTTAGACATATATTTGACATATATTTCACACTTTAGATGCTTCATCTAGTTGTATAAGGGTCATTTCTGAGTTCACAAATCTAACTCTATTAGTTTTGCACCCACAAAATTGACATGGGATAAGGAATAGATAAAATAGGGAACCATGATTGCTTCCTTGGAACATATGAAGATGAAGTCAATTTAGGATTAATTTATTTATCAACTTCCAAGAAAAATACGTCATTTTGCACTATTAGGCTCTAAATTAGGCGCACTTTGTGTCACCTTTTGCATCCCAAATGGATTACATTTAGGGTTGAAAGGCGGCGCTAAAGTCAGTGTTAACTATGCCAACTATAGCATCGAATACAAAATCAAGAACAGAAATTTAAAACTTCCCACATCAAGGAAGAGATGACAGAAGAAAAAAGTCGCATGAAGGAAGAGAGGAGAAAAAAGGGAAAAACGGTGCGAAGAAGGGCTACAAGCAAGTAGATCAGAAATTCAATTTAGTTTGTGACACCATAGGTAAGGTTACAATTTGTTTTTTTCATTCCCACAAATATTTTTGTTTGGATTAAATGGAGAGGATTGTGAAGAAAGGGTTGTGAATATTGTTTTGTTTACATGTGAATCATTCAAGTCTCATGTGGTTGCAAAGGAGGAGGGTAAAATTGTAGACATTGCATTATTTCCTCTGCATCCGAGAGTAGTGAACGTGTTTTTGAAACCCCAATGCCCCGATTCACTTATCATTCCCATCCCAAGCTTTCAGTTTTTGGTTTGATTTCTCGAACCTTTCTTCCATAAAAAAGTAGTCAAGTGCTTTCAAGACAAGTTGTTAAACTGCATCTGCCCCACTACAACTAGGTCCTGTGGGAACAAAGGTTGGTCAAGACAATACGAGGAGATAGGGATTTTGAGACGATAGTTGAATAATAGATCATTTCCTCAAATTTGTGCGACCTCCAAGCTTAAATTAGCTATTACTAATTTTCACTTATTCTTTTATAGAACAATGAGCTCGTGGTTTCAAATTGATTGTGCACACACATTCATTTTCTTTCTAATCAGCGGATGCGACTTGAGCATGGGACCATCTGTGTTAACTCTCAATAAAACCACACTTCGTGCCCTTTTTAATCCCCCAAAGATTACCATTCTATACAGGTGCACAAGCGTTGATATTTTTACAATACATTTGTTTCATTTTTCATATATTTATGCCCTTTCAAATATATTTATATTCTATACAGGTGCGCAAGTAATTGATTCATAGGCATTTAAATCCAGAAAGAGATTCATTCAAGGTAAAACTTTCATACCACAAACTGGATGAAAATTTTCATACCTGACAGTGTACATACTTCGTTTGCCTCCACAAACTAGACGAAAATAATTTTCCCTAGGTCACCTCAAAGTGTCAAGCAATAGAGGGAAGAGAACAAAGGGAGCAGACTTTGACCACAATGAGGTGATTCATTGTCAATTTATAGATTTGTAAATGTTTCCCTTATTTCTTTCATTTTTACTTTTTACTTTTTTATTTTTAAATTTAAAAGAAGAAATTTATTTTATATATATAGGGAAATGTGACTGACAAAGATAAAGAGGCATTGGCTTCCATATTGGGGGCAGAGGCAATGAATAATTTGGATGATGTGCATTGGAAAATGCTTTCCAGATACATAGAAAACCGATCTAGTGAATCCCCTCAAACATTGCAACCAAATCAATCATGTCAAAGGGAATCAATTGATTCCCCAAGCAGTCCTGGATCGAGAAAAAGATCTAGGAGGAAATTAGTAATAGTAAAATCTAGGAGTGTAGAACATGGAGCAGAGGCTTCCACTGTCCCACCCACTCCTGGGACATAGACTTCTTCCACCACACCATCTTTTCAATCTTGCATTGGTAGCTATAATACCAAGATAGAATACAATGTGGTTTTAAGGGAAGTCTGAATGATAGATGCTGGAAAAGGGTTTGTGAATAGGTTGAAGGAATCATGCCTTGAACGGTTCAAAGACCATCTACATTTTCCATTCTCAAAGATACCCATACACCTACAAAAAGTAGTTATCAATGACATGGAGACTGAATTTGGCACAGGTTGGTCTGTGAAGAAGGTAAAGCTACAAATGTCTCAAAATTGCAAGAGATTTTGGTGCAACCAAACAAAGAGTAAAATAACTCCCTCCCGAAAGCTAAGGCTTAAAAAAGCCAATTGATGTAAGTTTCAAAGTATGGAAAGAGCTTGGTAAAGCATATGAGAAGTCTAATGCACGGAGGAAGTCCGATGAGGAGAGTACGCAGGTATTTGAATTTGCTCATAAGATTATATCAAATTTATTAAATGATTTTTAAATTTTATTTTGTGTGCATAGTTCAATTGAATTAGTATATGTTTCTCGTGACAAGGCCTCAAAGGTTAGGCTTAAAAATTCTCATGCATCACAGTGGCCAGAAAGGTTTACATGCCTTGATCTATACATTTGTAAATATATTATGTTAAATGATATTTTTTAATTTCCTAGGAAAAAGTAAATGATTTCATATTAATTAGTTTAACTAGTCCATGTGCCATGTTTTGACAGGAGGAGAAATATGGCCAACATCCAAAGCAATTTGAAAAGGAAAAGTTACAAAGCAAAAAGTGGGCCAATTTTTTAATCTGGATGGAGAATGAGGTATCAATAGTTGACTTTCAATAACTTAGTTGGATATTGTTGTGTTAATATGTCAATTTGCATTTCTTGTGTTTAGTTGTTTATTGATGTGTACGATGAGTTCTAAAGTGCTTCTTTGTTGGCCCTAGATCCCACTCAATTGTCCCATTATTTCATGTTGAGGAAAAAAATATTGTTTTCCTTAAAGGGTAGTGGGTGACATTCATGCCTTATTTTCATTGCATCTTTTAATTAATGACCATTTTCTTTTAATATCTCTTAAGTGTCCTCATTTAAGTTATGAGTTGTATCATTTGAGTAACTTAGTCCCATGTTGATTTGATTTATCTTCTTTTCTCTCAAACATGGTATCTTGAGGAGTGCTTCCTTGAATTCATGTTTCCATTCTATTAAGTGATCCACATGCATCTTTTCCATCCTTCCTCACGATGCTGCCATTATTTTAACATGTAAGAATGTTTTGATGCATCTTGGTAGGTATCCTATAGATCTAGCACATCCTTCTAGTCTACATCACTTGGTGTAGCTAACCAGCCACTTAATTTGTCCATCTAATTTTAAAAAGGCAATAAATTCCTATCTTCCAAGTTAAAAAAACTCCATAAATAAAGAAATCAGCAGTAAAAAACTTGCAAACTGATCTGATCAACATAGAGAAGCATGTAATACTAGACTTCTTAACATTCAAAAGATAAATGGAATGTCCTTAACACCAAGTAGAGCTATCCAAAAAAGCTAACTAAAAACACAAACGTGCTCCCGCACATAATGGCCTAATGGCTGGTTGTCATAGAAGTCAAACTACCAAAGTAACAACACTGATCAAGTTAACATATATGCATCATTTGCATAAACAATTAAACCATTTATGTGCATGAATAAATAGTAGAATGATGTAGATGAACTCAATTCATC
>VDFB02244943.1:0-16888 GCA_007258455.2 Sequoia sempervirens | reverse complement strand
GAGGCTCATTCCATGCCTCAGAGTACTGAAGGGCGTCCCAAAGGAGGAATTGGTCGAGGGAAAGGTGATTGTTGTGGGAGCTGCTTATGACTTTCATCATTGGTTTTGGGCATTAACAATGCGGAGCGAGGTTTTGGAGAAGGCAAAGGCTGATGGGCTCAGAATTGAGAAACAGGTCAAAGAAATCCAGAGGAAGATTTATCGTATAGTTGCGGACGTGTTTGACAAATAGATTGTCCAAGAGAACGACATGCAGCTAGAAAGATTACAACATAAGGTTCAGGAAGTCTTCTTCTCTACTACAGGACCAATTCTAAGGCAAGATTTCACAAAAGTGGCGAACCTCTTGTCCATCCGAGATGATTTCATGAAACAGGAAACGGATTGGGAAAACACCTTCGCCAGATGTGTTGAGGATTTGGACGGGCTTGAATTCAGGATAAGCATGTTGCCACCAATCACAATGGAGGAAGTCGCCACAATCGTGTCCAGATTCGTTGAGCACAACGTTGCTTAGGAGGATAGGAACGCTTTCCCTTGAAGATAGCTCCAACTGCCACCTCACTGCTTGTTTACTGGTTGTTTACTAATGTTATTTCGGGAAACCCTAATTAGGGTTGAGTTGTATTAATCTTGGCCGTTGATGTTGTTTTAATCTTGGCCTTTCATTTGATTTTGAAAACTCTATATAAACTTGTGATCTCTCATTTTCATTTGTGTGGAGACAGTATATGAAATTGTTGTGCTATGCTATTTTCGATAATAAAAGCTCTTATGCATGATCTTCTTTGAATCAATTTTATTGTCAAGTAGTGTGCAAGGTTGCATAACTTCTTCAACCATAGATTAGAATATATTATAATTAGATTACAATTAGAATAGAATCTGCTTTGAATGTTGTTAAGTGAATGCAAGATTTGATCGTATAGATTAATGGCGAAATATTGCTCATACTTTCTTCGGATGGATGATTTTCATTCGATGCGTAAAGTTAGCCTGAGCTTGTGATTGTGGATGCTTAATTTCGGTCTTATTCTGTAATGGCCCTTAGCAAATCTGATCCAAAATTTCTGATTTTGTGCCTTAGGAATTCTGTCAAACACTTCGTTGGTAACTTCCAGCTTGCTGGTTTTGTTGTTTCAGTTTGTTTGCTTTGATTGTTTTGATGTAGAAGATGTTTAGAATGCTTGGAATTGTTGCCAATGCAAGTAAACAAATAACTAGTATGAAATCCAAACTTTTTTTTGTATTTTCAAATGCATATAGATGAATTGTTGATATGAAAGGCATACCTACAGCCAAGGTACATTTTGACAAACATTTGGCATGCAAACTAACCCCAGTGAGTGCATACATACATGAAGGTCATTAAGACAAATACTTTGCATGAAAACTAACTTGAGAATAATGCAATTACATTAAGAGACATTTTGTCAAATAGATGGCAGCAAACTCCTTATGTCTCCTGTCAATATATTGCAAAGATAATAAAGTCTACAAGCTGGAAATAATGCTATTATCTTGTGCCAATGAAATGCAATGATAATGCCAAGACTCTTGGCTTACAAATATGCAAATTTCAATGACTAAAATGCAACTAAATAACTGAAACAAAATTTTGGAAGAACTTGGTATGAAATAGCAGCCACCACAAAATATTTGAATTTCCTTAATTGCTGGGAATTTGGCCACCAAACTTTGCAACTATCTTCCACCAACCAAGGCGCCCCCTTTGCAATTTATTTTAGAATTTTTGGAGCCTTCTTGAGCAAAATCACCTACCTAAGAGGGCCACCCCTGCTGCCTGAAGAAGATGAAAATATAAAATAATTACCAGCTGCAAACTTCTCCAATCTGCTCCAAAAATGATTGCCAAGGCACTAGAAATTGATCCCTCAAGTACCCACAAAAATTTGATCCTTCAATGAAGAGCTATGAATCAAAATGCACTTCCTTTCATGGCAGACCTGCAAACTGAAACAAAATTGCAGACCTCCTTTCTTCACACAAAACTCTCCAAAATACCTCAATGTAGCTCTATGATGAATACTGATTGCATCCACCTCTCAATTTGGGAATGGGACCATCACCAAACCCTACTAACCAAGGGAGCATCACCTTGATCAAGCTGTAACTTAGTTCCAGCCAAGAGAAAATTCTCAATATGCAAAGATAATACCAACATAAGATGATAAAATCCAAGCCCAAGCTTCTATTTATACTTTTTTCAAGGGAAGCCCACTCACTTTTCTTGTCAATGTGACTCCTTGATGTGACCCTTTGATATGACTCCTTGATGTGATCCCTTGATGTGACACCTTGATGTGACCCTTTGATATGACTCCTTGATGTGACATCTTGATGTGATCCCTTGATATGACTCCTTGATGTGACACCTTGATGTGACCCTAATATTTTAATTTTCACTTAAGTCACTTTATAACTCATTAATGTATTTAATATTACCCTTTTGATTTTGTACTTTTGGCCAAAAAATACATTCCCTCACCAAAATGACTAGCTCACGGGAATGGTGAATGAGCTAGCACACAACTCCAACTGTCAGTGTGAAAGTGAGGACATTACATATTCGAGGCATGAAAATTATAATCACACCCTTTGAAGATTGCACCCACTTTGTGTAGTTGTCCCAGGGAGGCAAAACAAAGCGTGGTTACTCGTTTCACCTGATCTTTACTGTCTCTTGAATTCCTAGGCGTAGATTAGATCCTCTAAACCCTTATCCTTTTTGCCTTTTTTTTTTGAGATCCAAACTGAAAGTCCCAACCGAAGAAGCCTTTAATGATAAATCCATCTAAGTCCCGAACTTGTAAGAGATTTCTTAACATAAATCCTATTGATGTGTTTTTCGTGACCGCACCAACACAGAATAAAGTTTCCAACAGATACTCTATCCTCTCTTGATCAAAGTATTCCGCATGCTAAGATTGCAAGAAAGTTCATGCGTTCAACTCCAAGGTTCTTTTATGCAATGGATAGTCTCAGTTGGCTCGATGTGATTTGCTGGTATTTCAAGGGGACTTACAAAATTGTTCAACAACGGAGAAAGGAATTTGAATGCTCGAAAGGTTTTATCTATAAAGATTTTTTTTCCTAAACCAACCAGAAAGTACTGAATTTAAATGGGTGCATGGTTTAGAAAGCCTAAATTCTATCCTAAGTGCGGGATATGGAGCTCAACTTCAGCAAACTTCAACCGGACTTCGCTTTGCCTCGCCTTGGACAGCATCCACGGAGTCGGTGCAACCTTCAAGGGAGGTGACTAAAGATATCAAAACCACCTACCGATATGATGTACCATCACAACGTGACGATACCATCATTCAAACCGGATTGAGCTAAAGCCCATTAACGCTTCCAGCTGATCACACAAGGCTAACACACCGGGCCAAGACCGCCATTAGTGGTATGGATGTTTAAGCTTGTTTAGATCAAACACCACATTCATTATTACTATCTATCATGAAATAAAATTCTAGCCCACGCTAGTTACTACCGAATCGAAGATCAGCAACCTACTAAGCAATAATGTTGCCAACAACAACAAAAAGACTAGATCATCATCAATGAAAACTCTTTTTATTATGAGAGAGTACCACAACAATTTCTTACAAAGCTTTCAAAGAAAACTTTCTTCCAAACCACATTATCATCTATACTAAGCTATCTCTACGTTGTTCTCTATCTTCCTATCTCGAAATAATTTAATCTCTACCTAATACAAAATGAGGCCTTTAATCATTTAAAAGGCTATGTTGACTCGGATTTGGCAGGGGATATAGATACCAGGCGGAGTACCACAGGTTATGTATTGACAATTGGTGGGATAGCAGTGAGTTGGATTTCTCGATTGCAAAAGGTGGTTGTTTTATCCACCACGAGGTAGAGATAAAGCGCAAAACAAAGGCGCAAAGGAGATGATACATCGCTGCAACTTTTCATGGATAGGTTGGGCAAACAACAAAGCTGGAGACTACTTTGTTACAAACAACCAGAAAAGAAGGCTATCTTGCAGCAATTGGTGCCTGCATTCTAAAAACAAAATACATACAATTGAGATATCATTTTTCATTCGCCGGAAGCTGGAGGATGCATAGGTCGCCACAAGATATTGATGCCAATCCAATGGATATGTTTACAAAGGCGGTGACAAGGGAGAAGCTGAGCTCCTCTTTAGCTTCAGTTGGCCGTCAAGGTTGAATTCAAGTATAACAAAGCAACAAGGTCCAAGGTACTTATTTCCGTGCTGAGCCGTGAAGTGCAAATAAAGGTCATCCAGATCAAATCCCGCGGGAGAGATTTTCAAAGGCGCGGAGCCCGACGCCTGCTGGCGTGGTGACCCATCATGCTAATCGGCATTAACCCCGGCATGGTCTCGCCGCAGGTCCGGTGTCGGGTCAGGGGCCCTGCAGCAATTGTCTAAAGCGCAACCCTCGAAAAATTTTCTCCTACTTTTCGCCAATACCAAAAGGAAAATCAATGGAAAAAGAAAACCGACTTGTAGAACCCTAACTGGAAGCTTCTGCTTGTTAAAAAGGGGTTCGGATGGGGGTTACAATATGATGAAAAACATGATTATTTGCAAGATTGTAATAGGTTTTTGCATTGGATAATAAAATCATTGGATGGTTATGGTTTGGTGGATGTAGCCCATTGGGTGAACCACGTTAAATTCTCTCAGGTTATACCTATCTCATGAGCCAAGTCAAGCTTATTAATTAAATCGATTAATTGGATATCTACCTTTCTAACCCTAACAACCTCCTGGGAGGCCACCTCACAGGGGTATAGAGCACATCATTGAGCTAGAGGAGGGCACCAACGCAGTAATCACTACACCATACAGGCACCCAAAGAGACATAAGGATGAGATAGAAAAAGCAATTAAGGAGCTTTTGGATATGGGGCATATCAGATTGAGCAAGAGTCCATTTGCTTCTTCAATAGTGTTAGTGAAGAAGAAGAATGGGACTATGCGCATGTGCATAGATTACAGGGCACTCAATAAGAAGACAATTAAAAATAGATATCCCATCCCACGGATTGATGAGCTCATTGATGAGCTACATGGAGCAATCTATTTTTCTAAGATAGACTTGAGGTTTGGATATCATCAAATCAGAGTTAGAGAGGACATTGAGAAAACAGCTTTCAGGTGCCATTATGGACACATTTTGAGTTCTTAGTTGTGCCCTTCAAATTGACTAACGCCCCTACTATATTCCAATCTTGCATGAACAGAGTCTTCAAACAGCAGTTGCATAAGTTTGTTTTGACATTTTTTTATGACATTCTTATTTACAGCAAATTATGGGAGGAGCACTTGAGATATTTGGATGAGGTATTGGTTATTTTGGAAAGTGAATCCTTTTTTGCCAAGGAGTGTGTGAATTTGGCATGACAGAATTGTTGTATCTTGGGCACATTATCAGCTCAAAGGGAGTTACTGTTGATCCTGAAAAGATCAAGGCTATTCTTGATTGGCCTCCACCTACAAACCTCACACAGTTGAAGGGATTCTTTGGGCTTTGTGGTTTCTATAGAAGGTTTATCAAGGGATTCTCACAATTGGCTGCCCCACTCACAGATTTAACCAAAAAGGGGGCATTTGTATGGTCTGAATCAACGCAGCAATCATTTGATAAATTTAAGCAGTTGATATGAGCACGTGCCCAGTCTTGGCCATTCCAAATTTCTACAAGCCTTTTGAGCTTGAGTGTGATGCCTCGGGTGAAGGCATAGGTGTAGTTCTCATGCAAAATAAACATCCTATAGCTTTTGAGAGCAGGAAGTTGAGAGGGGGTGAGAGAGCTTACTCCATTTATGACAAGGAGATGTTGGCAATCATGCACATTTTTGCCAAGTTCAGGCAATACCTTGTAGGGGGCAGATTTGTATTGAAGATAGATCATAACAGCCTTAAGTATTTTCTAAATCAGAAGGATCTCAATGAGAGCAGCAAAAATGGGTAAGCAAACTTCAGGGGTATGACTTTGACATTGAATATGTCAAAGGGAAAAGGAATGTAGTGGTTGATGCTTTGTTCAGGAGACCACATTTGAGTTCTATTTCAGTCATAGCAGTAGATTGGAAGGAAAAGATAGAGACTAATTATGCTAAGAATGCACTTGCAAACAACATTCTAGATGGGTCTTTACAGGATGATAGATACCAGGTGAAGGAAGGTCTCATATATTACAAGGATAGAATATGGTTGGCTCCTGATTCTAAGGTGAGAGAGCACATTTTTAAGGTTTTACATGACACTCCGATGGCTGGTCATCCAAGATATTAGAAGACTTACAAGCAGATCCATAAGTGATTCTCATGGAAGGGAATGAAGGATGACATTTTAAAGTATATTCGTGAGTGCCAAGTATGCCAACAGAATAAAAATGAGCATACTTATCCTGCTGGTTTGTTGCAGCCCCTTCCCATTCCTACTCAGAAGTGGGAAAGCATATCAATGGATTTCATCACAAGGTTTCCTAAGGTACAAGGGAAGGACAGTATATATGTGGTTGTTGATAGATTGACAAAATTTACTCACTTTATTGCTATATCAACAGTGCAAGTGCCAGATTTATTTCGAAGAGGTATTCAAGCTTCACGGACACCCAATACTATTGTCAGTGATAGAGACAGCAAGTTTATGAGCTCGTTTTGGCAGGAGTTATTCAAATTATGTGGTACGGAGCTGACCCCTAGCACTAGCTACCATCCTCAGACTGATGGGAAAACTAAGGTGTTGAACAAATGGGTGGAAGGTTACCTATGCAACTATGTTTCAAGGCAGCAGAAGGTGTGGGTTAAGTGGTTGCAGCAGAAGGCGTGGGTTAAGTGGTTGCATCTAGGAGAGTACTGCTATAATTCCACTTTCCATATGTCTATTCGGATGTCTCCATTCATGGCATTATATGGTTACGAAACTCCCAGCTTTATTGATTTACTTTTTCGAGATTGCAGAGTGCCTAGATCCAGGGATCTTTAGGAGAGTCAGGACATCATGAGGTCTCTGAGAGAGAATATACAGCATGCTCAGAATCAGCAAAAGTTGTATGTTGATCAGCACCTCGTTGAGCGTGTTTTTGAGGTTGGAAACATGGTTTACTTGCAGTTGCAACCCTACAGACAGTCCACTTTCAAGAAGAGTGGGTCAGAAAAGCTTCAGCCTCTGTTTTATGGACCTTTCAGAGTTATCAAGAGGATTGGAGAGGTAGCCTATGAGTTGGAGCTACCCAAGGACAGCAAAGTGCATAATGTTTTTCATGTCTCTCGCCTTAAGAAAGCACTTGGTCGAAATGTGGTTCCTTCCACAGAGTTGCCTCCTTTGGATGAGGAAGGCAAGTTGATATTGATTCCTGAGGCTATATTGGAAGTCAGAGAGCGTACACTGCGCAGAAGGGTGGTCAAGGAGTATTTGATTAAATGGAAGAATTTGTCAGTGGAGGATGCTACTTGGGAGAGGGAGCAGATATTGCAGCATCCTGAGTTACGATTGCTTGAGGGCAAGCAATCTTGGGAAGGGCGGACTGTAATGTCCCCTTCTCGCTCTTGAGCAATGCAGTGATTCAATTAGCCTATTCCGGAGTTCCCATAGGCTAGTTGATGTGGTTAGGGGACTCGGTTGCCAGCTTTGGAGTTCAGTGTGGGGTTTCCAACGCATATTTGTATTTCCGGCACATATCAGCATTTCTCCAGTTTGAGCCTTTGTGATGCTACTTACTATTTTTAGCAGTGCTATTTATAGTAAGTCATCTTCTGGGAGAGTTAGTCCAGGCCAGTGTACACGCAGCAATATTATTTATCAGTTTATTGTTGGAGAGCCATAGGTTGCAGTTTTAATATTTGCTTTATTCGACCACTTAAGTCATTTTATAAAGTTATATTATAAAATTAAGTTGAGGGTAAAAGTGGTCATTAAAAATGTACCTTGTGCCTAGTGAAACGACTTCAAGTTGTTTTTAAAAGCTTCATTAATATTTTATTGCCTCCTTGAAGTGGACGCCTAAGGAGAGGGGAAAAAAGACATTTTTAAATGTTAAATAATTCCATGAGGAGAAAGGCGTTGGGTTTTATGTTGGAATTAAGAGCTTTTTGAAGTCCATCGCCCTAGTTTTATATTTTGGAGTTTGGCTCTCATTTTATCATCTTTGCTTTGACGACATAGAGAAATGTTGCCAGTTTCATTCCAGGTTGCTTGGGCTGCATAGAGAGGTCGAGAACCCTCCATCGTATGGGCTGGTTTCAGTGGTGAAATATCCACCCTAATCAGATATTGGTGTTTATTATCAACTGAGATCACATGAGCTTCAAGAGTTTGGTTTTTGGTGATGGAAATGATGAGGATTTATCAGTATTTTTGATGGTTTTTGGTGTGCATTGCTTAGTATTTAGTTTTGGTGTGTTTGGTGAAAATTTTGGTGTGTTTAGTTGCATTTTCTGGACATTGTTTTCCTAGTTCAGAAACCATGTTTATGCTCATTGCTTTCAAATGGTCTGTTGAATCAAAATGGGTATTCAAGCATTAGAAGAGTCATCTCTTGCCAATCGATTCAAGCACAAGAACATAATTTTTGGTTGAGTCTTTGAATTTTAAGAGCAGATCGATTCTTCCAGGAGGGACGCCCTTTGCAAGGAGAAAACCCTGTTGCTTGACCAGCACGTGTGGAGCTTGGGTTTGGGGTTTTGGCACTAGAAAAAAGAGGCCTGGGCGTTGGAGAATAGAGAGTGTTGAAGGCCAAAGCTAGTGTTGTTTCATTGCTTCTTCTGGAGCCTTATTGCTGCTGTAACAGGTTCTTTCCAGTCTGGTATTTCATTGTAATAATCTGATAATGAATAGAAAATGAATATTTCTGATGTTGGTTTCATTATCTATTGAAAAGCTTTAGTTGCTAGTGTTTCCTATTCGTTGCAATCTACTTTCCTTGCTATTTACTCTCGCAATGCATTGAAAACAAACACAAAATACATCAATGAACAAGTAAACCAGCAAACAGAAGTTTTCAAAAACAGAGTGTATATTTACATGCTATACCTGCCATTCAGCAAGAGATTATCCTGTTCTAGACTCCGAAATTTGGATTTTAATAACAGTCTGATATACCTGCCTTATTCAAGTTTGGGCATGTTTTTGAGTGCTTTGAATGCTTCAAGTGAATGGTGTGGGAGTTTGATGTATTGGTAGATTTAAGGGTATCTTCTTGCTTCTCAGATTCGTAGGTAGTTCAAGCAGCCATCAGACTCGTACCAGCGTATTCCTCAGTCATTCATCAAGGTATATTGCTATTGTTTCTCAATTGATGATTTAATCATAAAGAGTTTGGGACTATACCTCGAGTGTTACAGCAGTTTGTTTACACCTCAAATCTCTGCTAGCAGCCAGTCATTTAATGCTTAAACTGCATGAGAATAATCTTGTAATCTTTCTCAGATGCATTGTACCGCCAAAGATTGACCTTTCTATGTATCTTCTGTCATTGTAACACTGTACGGTAGTATCACCCACGAGTTTTCTACTTTGCTTATTGCTGATGTACTCTCACGCCAATGAATAAGTGGTAGCTTGTATGGATCCCACTTAATAAGTCGATGGTTTGGTTGTTACCCCATTGAATAAGTGGATGGTTTGGTTGTTACTCACCCCACTGAGCAAGTGGTATCATTGTGTTTTCCTACCCACTGAATAAGTGGAAGTGTCATATTTTCTATTATACTAAACACTCCACTGAATAAACATTTAGTAAATTTCCTTTTAGTATCACATATGCACTCCATTGAATAAGCAGTATTGGTTGGCTTGCTACCTAGTGCTTTACTTTCAGCTTCTGCAGTTTAATTTGTTAAGAAGATCCTTTCACCATATGCTCTCACCTTGCCCATCACAAGATATGAGCGACCAAAAAACGAAAAGGATATTGCATTGTAATCTCAATTTCCAATTGATGTAAATTTCAAAAATTAGGATGGTTATTACAATAAAGACATGCTTCACCAAGAGAATATGAGTTGTTTGTAGTCTCATGAGTTACATCCCTTTATAATATTATTGCATGTGGGATAATTTTCACTATGTCCAACATACACGAAGGGCTCACTAGATCAATTATGCATCGTTAGATTACAAGAACACAAATATTTAGGCTATAGGAATATAACATGTCCTCCGCCTTTGGATCGCAACTTCTTGATGCATACATTAAAACCAAACAATACATCTCTTACAGATTTGTATGTTGGCTTTCCCCGTCATCTCCACTTACATGCAATTCTTTCCTGCTTCTGCTCATTGGTAGCTGCATTGTCCCTCTTGATGCTTCTATGTAAAATGGAAAATCTGCACAAACTTTAAATGATGGTCAATTGGTAATTTGTGCAATCTAGGATAATACAAAGTCATTGTTTTAGGCTTCCCTGGAAAGGACTAATTGAACACTGAATTTATGGATACACTGCATTAGACATATTATACTTGCTTGATATTTCAAAGCCATCCATAATACCATCACCGGAAGAAAAAAGTGTATATCCCCAAATAAATAAGGATTATAAATTTAATTATTAATTATTTATCTCATGACTTTCAATATGCCTACCTTGTCTCTTTATATTTACAATCTCTTCATATTTGTGATTTTACTTATTTTTCTCTATTGCCTTGTCTTGAAGTAATAGGAAAGTCAATGCCATTGTTGTATATCTCTTCTTCATTCCACGACTTCACTATATTATGCATTTTATCTATGTAGTGTTTTTTCAATCTAGCTTATCCTAACCTTCTTATTTATCCAATATACAGTTTACCACATGAACATTGGTTCACATGCACATATTTGTGCAGCCACAGGTTTCACAGATTTTTCACCCTATATGGCATTTTTCCTTGTTACTTAGTTAAGCAACAACTATCTTTATGCCCTTCTTTTTAAAAGTCCTTGCCAATCTATCAAAAGTGCCTTGTTTATCTAGGAGACCATTCCTTGCTCCTTAGTTGAAAAAATGACCTTCATAACCGCCTACTGTAATCATTTTAGCCTAGTACCTTACAAGTGTTTCAATTTATAATCTAAAATATTCACTATCTTGTGATTGTCCCCTCTAAGCTAAAGTATCCAAAATTGCACAATTCGAGAGGGACAGTGATGTGCCACTGTTTGGGAGGTGTTGGTCTCTATTGTTTTCTATTTGTGCACCTCATGCAAGACGGACCCACCTCTCCTTGACACTTTCTCTACAATTGAAACACTATTGAGATCACTTCACATTTTCTACACTCTATTGTAACACAACCATCGCAAACACATACTTGGTAAGATCGAAATCAACAATAGTCCACAAATTTTTGATCTATTTACACACTTCCTAGCAGTTTTCAGGTCAATGCCATTTGGGATGACTTTTGATCCAGGAGGATTTGGGTCGTAGATTCCATCACATCTTGGATGTTCCTCGACAACCCTTGTAGTTTACTCAACAGTTTCCTCAACTTACTCAACACCCACGTTAAATTAGAATTCCTCACTCAACTTAACTACAATTATCATGGAATTGTGAACAAATGCCAAGTTGGTATAAAACAATTCGATTCAACCAATGCTACATCTCCATTTGCTGTATATTTGTGTAATAATGTACATTGAATTATTTGTAGCTAGAGGAGAAGACAAGCATCACACATCTATTCTCACAAATATTGTACAAATCTAGCATAATACAACTTTGTTGCATGTTATCAATTGCCTTCTCTACTTCCATGTTCATTTGCTCTCTGCATATTTGGAACCTCTTATCATTCATAAGCCATTTCCACACAAAACCCTTTTAAATTTGTTTAACTGGGTTGTCCATCGAGTCTTCTCTATGGCTCCTAATCAGTGGTATTAGAGCATACACGCTTCATCTAATTCTTGAGTGGTATAGTGATGTATCTAAAACTTTCTCTATTTGTATGCCAACTCATATGAGGTCTAAATACAAGAAGTTAAGGCTCAAGATTCTTGACCCTTCGTCATAGCTTCCTAAAATTCCTTAGATGGGAGACAAATCACCATTGATGCCAGCTTTAGAGGTGTTCCAAAAAATGATAGAGGGTGCATTACAAAGGCAACAGGAAGAAATGGAGGAATGCTATGCACAAGAAAGAGCGTGTATTGTTATTCAATTCTCGATACTCTTCAAGCAAGTTCGAACTCCTTCCAACCAAATCAACCATATGGTAGTCACACACCATCCAAGGTATAAGTCAACCAAGTCACCCTTATGTTTTAAGGAAAAATAAATGCATATGCCATAGATAACTAGCTTTTAACCTAATTTGTTCATGTTGTGCACTTAATCATTTCTCTAACCAAGAAAATATTACATTCACTCCTCAAGAAGTTTCTTTCAATAAAGAAATTGTGGAATAACCATTACATGACACCCAAGGACCTACTTAGACACACACTTGTAGACACATGGAATGGTTTTGTAGCAACAACATATTACCCTATTGGAAACAATGATGACTAATACATCAAATTCTCTTAATTGTGCCAAGGCCAATATCAATCAATGAAAGAATATAAAACACCTCTCATACTTTAGTGTCTGAATTGGGTGCTTAGGACTTAAAGCAGAACTTTGTTTTGAAGTATAGACCAGTCTTGGGACCATTATTAACTAATTAGGTAAGGGATTTCCAAGGAATCTCTTCAATTGAAGAAGCCTAAAGATTTAATAGGAAATTTGAAGCAAAGGCCAAAGTAAAGACCAAGACAAAAGATTTTGTCTCTAACAAAAGCCCAATCTAAGCCTTCCAAGTAGAATTCCAAACAAAGGAATGGCTCTTAGTGCCATGCAAAAAATAAGCAACAATGTTCAATGACCACAACAAGCAGGTCGTGTTCAGTTCATAATTCTAGTAGTCTTTTTACTAAAGAACGTCACACTTAGAAAACTCCACTTGCATAGCTTGATGCAATGGCTACAAGCAATAAAGCACTAGACAAATGTAAGCAATTCATGGAATCTGAACCCAGTGCTATGGTCAATATTGCAAACATGTCTACTTCCCTTGTAGACTCAAAGGAAGCAAAAAGATTGTTTCATTCTCAAATAAGAATCAATGGTCAACCAATACACCTCATCGTTGACAATAGAAGTCAAAAGAACTTGATTTCTCTTGAAGCAGTTCTAAGATTGAACTTGCCACTAACACCTCGCCCACAACTGTACTTTGGTTCAATGTGGGATTTGACAAACATGTCACTAGTGTACAACATCAAGCCTTTCCAAGATACAATCCTTTGTAATGTCACTCTATTAGAAGTATGTGATTTTAATTGGGCAGCCATATCTTTTGACATGTAGCTTCACTAAGCAACCGGTTGAAATGTTGTCATAGGTGTTGGTGATAAGAAATACTACATACAAAAAGTAGTCCTTAAGCTATTACTCATTAGTTCTAATCAATGTAAGGTGCTAGTCAATCATAATAAGAATTTTGTGCTTTTGATGGTGAGACTTGAATGTAAAAACATCCTTGCAACACCAATTCATATCCCAGTTCCTTCAACAACAACAAAGACCTCAATGTTGAACTACAACCTAGCAGAATAGAAGGATATCCTTCAATCACCAATGGGAGTGCTTACACACTATGCAATAAGGCATACAACTGATTTGATTTTGAGACTACCTCTAACTCATGCCTCTTTATAATGCAAATCATTTCTAGAAAATGAATAAAGTCACAACAAATCCATGAACTTTAGCGGATAAAAAATACACGCACTCAACTCACCGCCATGCAACAATGTAATTGTGCTTGCATATAAGTACAAACATGGAGGTTTCGCATTAATTACCTTGGACCCTCTTCCAAGGTTTGAGGATCACTCAACCAGCTCTACAGCACAAAATTCTTCACCAAGATTGTTCTTAATTTTGGGTATCATCATATCCCTATTGAACCTACAAAGATTTGGAAGATAGCCTTCAAGGCAAGAGGTGGTTTGCTTGAACGGCTAGCCATCCTATGGCTTAACCAATGCACCACTACTTTCATATAGATGATGAATTGTATCCTTATGCCATTCGCCACTTCATTTGTTGCAATCTACCTTGATGATATCCTAATCTTCATTAAAACATGGGATGAACATCTACACCATATAGAGCATGTGTATGAGACTTTGAGAAAACATAAGTCTTATGCCAATATGGAGAAATGTTCATTTTCCAAGTGAGAGATACAATATCTTAAACACATTGTAGATGCACAAGGAGTGCATGTAGACCCGACCAAGATTCAAGTCATCCAAGAAGTCATCTAGGAATGGCTAATAAATAAACCAAAGAATCCCTCGTAGAGCTCTTTGATTAGCAATCTCTAAGCACGAGATTTGTAATTAATTTTTTCTCATGTGACTTGGTTAAGTTAGAACCAAATAATAAAGAGAGCACTAAGAAATTTCTAGTCAATCACACAACAAAAAGCATTTGAAGAATGGAAACGCAATCTCTATTTGCATTTATAGTTGCTATACTAGATCTTCAACAACCATATGAGATTGAGACTGATGCACCTACATATACACTTGGAACACTCCTCACCAACATGTCACCCAGTTAAGCTACCACCATAGTAAACATTCACCGCATCTGCAAGGAACCACCCAACATATGATCACAAGCCTCGGCCATTGTCTGCCATGCAAGCATGTAGCTACTATATATCACAAAATATTCTTATCTTCAAAAATTCCATTTGAACATCAAGCATAAGAAGGGAAGTGCTAATTTGATCAAATAGTCTGCCATCTACTATTTTAAGTCAGTTCTTATGTTTTGGATGGCTGTGGATATAAAGCATGCAAGGTTAATTTATCCATTCAACTCTAGATTTTGCAAATATCTATCAAAATTTGCTTTGTAGTAATCCAAATTTCTACTTGCAAGATGGACTCCTATATCACCTTGGATGCTTGTGTATTCCACAATAAGCAAAAAGGTAGAAACTAATATGGTAAGCTCGTTTCAACAAGGTTGCAAGGCACTTTCGAGTTGAAAAGACTCTTGTGGTGTTGCAGAAGTACTTCATTTGGCCACACCTCAAGTCAAATGTCGCCAAATACATTAGGGCCTTCTTCGCATGTGCAATTGCCAAGTTGGTCAACAAGAAGCAAGGTTTGTGCACACCTCTATAAGTTCCAAAGGAACCATGGAAATTTGTTTCTAGGGAATTCTTCTCAAGCTACCTTTGTGAATACCATGCATCGAACCAATTTCTTCAATTTTTTCAGCGAACACACCAATGCCAAAAGTACCCGTTAGGGTTAGTCCAAAACCAAAACCAACAGTTTGCAAGTAACTCTTTGCCAAGAATGCGCACTCAATCTCAAGATGAGAAAGATGCTGTCATATGGCAAGAGGGTCGTCAGTACAACTGGAAGGAAATTACAATGCTGAAAGTAAACTCGACGCCAAGCATGTGCTTTCCAACCCAGGGTGGGAGTGGAGCTACCATATGGCGGAGATACTAAGGAAATACAATGCAAATTCAGAATGTAAATAGGCAGCAAGCCAGCCTCTTCCACTTATTCAGTGGGTATTACAACAAGAAAGTACAATGACTTAGCAAGATAATAACAATGACTGTCAGTACTACTGAACAGTCTTACAATAAGATGATTTCCTGCAAGTTCGCTGTGTTATAGAAACAAGACAAGCTACGATATTGATTTTCAACTCTCCCAAGCTCACAAGACCACTTAGACTCAGTTTCTCACTCAACTAATTGAATGCCCACAAACTGATATAACTGAACATGGACTGAAAATGCATAACCAGCAACATAGAACCCTACTAAAATGCTTGTATCTCACACTAGACTCACCCAAATGACACCAAATCAAATGCAATAGCTTCCTAAGATGAAGGCGCCCAAGTTACATCAAAGAACCCACTCAAAAGCTGTGATATTATTTTAGCACGCATCCCAATGCAGCTCCAAAGATGGTTCAGCCCTAAGAGGGGCGACTTGTAGAAAAAATCACAGAGAACCTAAAAAAATCTGCAAACTTGCATAAAGGGGCGCCCCAAGAGGTTAGACAGGAATATGCAATACCCAGAACCAGAATATTTTTATTTTCAAATATATGAATGAAACTACACATCAGCCATGATATCAGCAACTCCAGATTTTGATATGATATGCAAGAAAACAAAACTACAATGCAAAACAAATGCTACAAAGCAAACCTCACTACAAAATTCTCTCATCAACAAACTATCCTCTCCACTAGTTGCTATCTCTCAAGCAAGAAGTAGAGCCAAGCTAGGAGGCATTCATTCCTCGGCAAAATTCAACAGCCAGACATGTAAGTCAATAGATATCCATGAAGAGCCCAACACTCTTATTTATAACTTTTTTCTCTCCCAAATTCAAATCTTATTTTCCCTCCAATTAGGGCACCTATCTCAAATTCACATTCATCTTCAATAATTTGCAATTTGAATTTCATTTAGCCTCTTCTCCAAATAATGAAATATACTTTATCAAAAATGCTAATAAAGTATAATGTGGCATCCCAAAAGTATTAAAGTGCAATACTTTATAAAATAACATATCTCCTCAAATAGGCGTCCAAATATGATTAAGTGAAATATTTTATAATTTGCAAATATTCCTTCAAACTAGGCATCCATTTTGCCTAAGTTAATATTTCACTTAAAACATTATCACTTGCCAAATAAAGCCTCCAAAATGTTTAATTAATAAACATTATAAAAAGCACTTATCTCGCCACATCGTCCTCCATGCCTTAGCCAAATATTTTTCACTTAAAACATTATTTTTCATCAAATATCAAACTTGCCAAAATAA
>VDFB02244942.1:0-109567 GCA_007258455.2 Sequoia sempervirens | reverse complement strand
CTACAAACTACTAAATAAAAGGACAATCAAAAACAGGTATCCTATTCCCCATATTGATGAGCTGATAGATGAGCTACACGGTGCCCGTTGCTTCTCAAAAATAGACTTGAGGTAAGGGTATCATCAAATTCGTGTGAGGGAACAGGACATTGATAAGACAACTTTCCGTTGTCATTGTGGACACTTTGAGTTTCTGGTTATGCCATTTGGGTTGACCAATGCACCTGCTACATTCCAGTCCACTATGAATAGGATCTTCCAGTCACAATTGAGGAGGTTCTTTCTTGTCTTCTTTGATGACATCTTGGTATACAACAAGGCTTGGGATGAGCATATTGCACATCTAGATATAGTACTGGGTATTCTAGATAGTGAGTCCTTGTAAGCCAAGGAATCAAAATGTGAGTTGGGTATGACTGAGTTGCTGTACTTGGGCCATATTATTAGCGCAGAGGGTGTGCGTATGGATTTCGACAAGGTCAGAGCTATTATTGAGTGGTTGACTCCCGAGAATCTTACTCAGCTTCAAGGAATTTTGGGCTTGTGTGGTTTCTACTGCCGTTTTGTCAGTGGGTATTCACGTCATGCAACACCACTTACAGACCTAACAAGGAAAGGGGCATTCGTTTGGACTCCTGAGGCACAGGAGTGTTTTGAGAAGTTTAAGCAATTGATGACTTCTTGTCCTGTCCTTTCATTACCAGATTTCACTAGACCCTTCGAGCTTCAGTGTGATGCCTCGGGTGAAGGGATTGGCGCAGTCCTCATGCAGAACAAGCATCCGATAGCTTTCGAGAGCCGAAAGTTAAGAGGACCAGAGAGGAGCTACAACATTTATGACAAGGAAATGTTGGCCATCATGCATGCGTTGGCCAAATTCAGGCAGTACCTCGTAGGCAGCAAATTTTGTGTTAAGACCGATCATAACAGCTTGAAGCATTTCCTCAGACAGAGAGATCTGAATGATCGTCCGCAAAAGTGGGTTAGTAAGTTGCAATCATACGACTTTGACATCGCTTATGTCAAAGGGACCTAGAATGTTGTGGCTGATGCCTTATCACACCTACCACATTTGAACTCTATGATCGAGATTTCAGAGAATTGGAGGCACCTGATTATAGCAAAATATGCCAAAGACTCGTGGGCTTCTGGCATAGTTGAGGGTTCAGTACAAGACAACAGATATTCAGTTGTAAATGATCTTATCATTTACAAAGGGAGGATCTTTTTGACCCTAGGATAAAAAATGAAGAACACGATATTAAGGGCCTTCCATGATGTACCTATGGCCGGACACCCTGGATATTTCAAAACTTACAAGTAGGTTCAGGAGCGTTTCACTTGGAAATGACTCAAGTCAAACGTCCTCAAATATGTCAGAGAATGTCCAGTCTGTCAGTAGAACAAACAAGAACACAACTATCCAGCTGGGCTACTTCAGCCGCTTCCGATTCCGGACAAGAAGTGGGAATGCTTGTCGATGGATCTCATTATGGGCATGCCGAAAGCCCAGGGTAGAGACTGTATTTATGTAGTTGTTGATCGCCTCACTAAATATGCTCACTTTTTCCTGATAGCAGCTACATATTCAGCTACGCAGGTTGCAGAACTGTTTTTCCATGAGGTATTCAAGTTGCATGGGCTACCCCGAAGCATTGTCAGCGATAGGGACAGTCGGTTCTTGAGTCACTTCTGGAAAGAACTATTTAGGCTTTGTGGGACCGAGCTTACTCCGAGCACTAGCTACCATCCGCAGACAGACGGTTAGACGAAAATTGTAAATAAATGGGTGGAAGGATACCTTAGAAACTATATAGCAGGGCAACAAAAGGGTTGGGTGAATTGGATTCATCTTTGTGATTACTGTTATAATGCCACTCACCACATGTCAATTCAGATGTCCCGATTCATGGCATTATATGGGTATGAGGCGCCGAACTTCCTTGATTTATTGTTGAGTGACAGTAGAGTGCCCAGTGTTGGGGATCTTTTACATGAGAATGAAGATATTATGAGAGCACTTCGTGAGAACATTCAGAAGGCACAGAATCAACAAAAACAGTATGTAGACCAGAGGAGAGTGGAGTGTTCATTTGAGGTTGAGGACATGGTGTATTTGATGCTGCAACCCTATTGTTAGTCCACTCTTAGGAAGGGTGGTGCAGAGAAACTGAAGCCCCGGTACTATGGACCCTTTAGAATCATCAGGCGGATAGGCGAAGTGGCCTATGAGTTGGATCTACCGGCAGATAGCAAGGTGCACAATGTATTTCATGTATCGCACCTCAAGAAGGCGTTAGGACATCGTGTTGTTCGTTCTATAGCTTTACCACCCCTAGATGATGAGGGGAAATTAATTTTGGTTCTTGAAGCCATCTTGGAAGTCAGGGAGAGACAGTTGCGGAGAAGGGTCATCAGGGAATACCTGATTAAATGGAAGGACTTGCCCGTAGAGGACGCTACATGGGAGAGCGAGGACATTCTACAACATTCGGAGTTGAGATTGCTTGGGGACAAGCAATTTCAGGGAGGGCGGACTGTAATGTCCCCTTCTAATTAATCTTCTGTGAATAAGAGGATTAGCCTATCATGTCGACCCTCGTAGGCTAATGGTTTTGGATAGAGGATCACTAGAACGGGCACTTGGTCGTGAATTTGCAATGTTGATATCTAGAGTATGGCAACGGGGTGAATTTGTGCACTTGGCATGATATTTATGCTTAAAAATTATGATCTTCACCTTTAATTTCACCATCCTTGGTCTAGAGACCATGTGTCTTAAAAAAGGAGGGGTCACTTTATTTTTTTAGTTACTATTCATTACTAAAGTGGAAAAAAGTTATAACTTAAGTGAATAGTAACTCACTTTAATGAATAGTGATTTCAATGTGAAATTATAAAAGAAAGAGGAGAAGTTCGACCTCCTCATGTTTGAAGATTATTTTGCTTGCTTGGCTTGTGAGTTTGGAGTTTGGGAGAGAGGGAAAACTAGGGTTTCCTGATTTCTATAGTTGGTGAGCTTGGAGGGGGCTTGTTGTTCGTTTGTGAGCTGCTTGAGGGTGTGAAACACCACCTTAAAGTTGCTGATCTGAGTTTAGTTACTTCATTTGGAGCCATATATTGCTGTATGCAAGTTATTAGAGCTTTCTTCTGAAAGGGACTTTGCTGCCATTGACTCCATTTTCATCTACAAGGGAGCTGTTTGCGTTTTAGAAGGTTTTGGAGCTGATTTTTGCATCTACAGCCAGCCGCCCTTTTATGAGGGTTTCAATCAGCGTAAAGAAAAAAGACGCCTCCTTTTAGTGGCTGCAATCACTTCCAAAAGGGGCGCCCTTACCCTAAAAAGCTTCTCAATTCGTCTCTTGGTGGGAGAAGCTTGTCACTCGAAAGTTGTAAGTACTTATTTGGGGTTTGGTACTGTAGCAAAACACTATTCACAGAGTTACAAGGCTGTAAGTTAAAGTTTAGTAGAAAATATATCTAGCTTTTGAAAAGATGTATGTTATGTGTTGTATGCAACCTATTATGTAATGAAGAAAGTATATTTGGCACTTGAATTGAGTCATTACTCGAATGGTCTTAGTAGATTAGTTTATTTAAAGTTCCTATTGCATGTAAATGCTTGTTAGTATTGTTAGCATTATTGACTTCAAACACAAAAACACAAAAAAGAAGAATATCAATTGAAAACTAAAAAATCAGACCTACAAAAATCATAGTGAAACCCAATCAGCAGAGTGGTGGAACACTACAAAATGCCAACTATTACATTTTATCTTCTATCTTTTCTTCAAATAGTAGATAAGAATTGAGACGAGAATAGAAAGAAAGTGGAAAGAAAACTTCTAGATGAAGGCTGCTTTAAATCTCAATCACATCCGCTAAAAAGCTGGAAACTGTGTCTCTGTCAGGTGCATCAATACTATCAATAGCAAAGTTTTGCTTTTCTAGGATTTCTTCACCATCTGCGATCGATCTTAGAAAATCTTCGACCTCATTGGCCGCTTTCTCGAACCTCGCTGACATCATGGAAATGTGACTCATCCTTCCACCAACCAAATTATTGCCATCACTGTTGCGAACAATATTCTAAAACTGGGCTTGCACTTCGTCAAGTCCAACATAGGAACCATCTTCATGACTATACCGAGAAGGTATCTGTGCAACAAACTCACTTATGAATAGAAGAGCTTCAAACACCCTTTTTCTGTACGCAATGAACTCCTTAGATATCCTTTTGTAGGTTCTCACTTTGAAGATGTGACACTCTTTCCACGCAAGGATTTGTCTTTTGTGTTCTCTTGAAACCGTTGAGCCATTCCATGAAAACAACTTCATCTGATGGGTACCTCCGCAACATGAGTGGAGCACTAGAGTAGTTGTAGACTCGGATGTAGGTGAAGGTAGGAAACTGTATAAACCAATCTGCCCACTTTGCTATTGCTGCACTGATAGTTGATGAAATACGAACGTGCAACTCATTATCCAGGTCTCGCACTATGTGCATGAGGAATGCCTTGTTCACCCTCTTGTAATAGTGCAATGACTTCGTGAATTCCAGCTGAGGGTAGTAGTTACAGACATGTACGTTCAGAGGCCCCTCAGTGTTCAACCCTCTGAATTGGCCTTGGAAGGCCATTAGGTAGACTAGGTAGGAGACCATGTGGAACTCATGAATCTGGAAGTATTCTGTTATTTGTTGATGGAGGCTATCACTAATTAAGGTTGCCCAATCATAGAACTCAGTCTTCTTCATGATGTGAGGTATAACATAGAACATCTAGGGCTGGAATTTTGTAGCATCCTCTTGACCGGTGACCCTGTTGAGCAAGGTGATCATGATAGCAATTTCATCTTTGAATTCCCCTCGCTTGATGTTCTTCAGCAGAGTCTTATGTTTTTCTTTCATCCACTTCTGATATATCTTTTTGCTGTATTTCTCTTTATGCATATCCCATAACCTTTCACATTCTTCCTTGACAATAGTCACACTCTTAGGCCAAGGTGGAATTGAGAAGCATTTTTCAATCACATTTGGCTTCAGGTTGCAAATAAATCTTCCATCTACTGACTGAATCTCCCGAGTTGCCGGATTGTAATGCTTTATGCAAGCGATTACAAATTCTAGACTTTGCACTGAAATAGGAATGGATGCTGCTGCGAGAAGTCCAGAGTGCCCTAGGTTTCTGATTGCAGTGTTACTGCGTTCTCCAAAGCACGTAAGTCGAACGCTGGCTTGATGTGATGCAAGTCAGTTTCAGCTGTTTTGATGAAGTCATGGTATAGTATTGACTTGGTCTTGAAATCATTGGGAGTGTATTCCGCTATGAAAACCTTGAAGATTGCCTGTAAACTTGCCAATATTCAGACAAATTTTGCACACTTTCTAAATTTAAAATGCTGTGTTTTTCTTCTTCAAATGGACAAATTTTTTGAATTTTTTTTGAGATATGGGTTTTGTTCAAAATTTCGTTACAAGAAGACCCAGATTGTCCATTTTTGAAATTTTTGAGTGTAAATTGAAAAATAGCAAACCCTAATTTCTTCAATTTTTCTCAAAAAAAAGCTAGCATTTGGGTTTTGTTCAAAAGTTTATTTTGGATGAACCCAGTTGATCAGATGTTGAAAATATTGAAGGCTAATTGAAAAAGCAACAAACCCTAGAATCTGAAAATTTTCACAAAAAAACTGGCATTTGGGTTTTGCCAGAAGAATATTTTGAAAGGACCCAGATGATCAAATCTTGAAAGTTCTGATGATTTCATGGACATGCAAGGAAAAAGCAGCTGCTGCAACTTGAAATTTTTCTTCAAAAATTGTTTAGAATGATGAGCTGAGATGACCCAGATCACTGAAAATTGAAAAACTTGACCTCCTCCTTTGAAAATTTGATGTTCTGGATGAAAAAAGCATGTAAAAGCAAGCTCTTATGTTGCTGGTCTGAAAATTGATGAAGAACTTTGAGAAATCAGCAAGCTTGAGCTCTTAAATCTTGAAAAGAAAAATTCTTAAGTTGCTGCTCCTCTTCAACTTGGACGCCACCTGCAAAGAGTGATGAAAATTGAATGGAAAAGGCATTTTAAATAGGTTTTAGGCTTGAGAAAAACTTGCTTTCTTTTGCTTTAATCCTCCAAACCCTAAAATCTGCTTGTGCATTGAACATGGATGTTTTCATTCATCTTGAAATTTGAATTTTTGAAAAATTTGGCCAAGGCAAGGCATTTTGGGCGCCCTTCTTGGTTGGAGGCGCTAATTTCTTCTAGACTAAGTCATTTTTCTGAGTTTTCAACCTTTTCATGATTTTGAACCTTGTTTGATCTTCGATCTCCGGCTTCCAGATTGATCCGATGGACGAGCTGAATGATTTGTCGCGAAGCTTGATCGAATCTGACAAGATTGTTCTGGAGGCAACTCTGGCTTGAAACTTCATTTAGACCTTCAAAATCATGGGCGCCCATCTCCTTCTAGGGCGCCCACCTTTCTCAGTGTTAGCCATTTTTCATTCTTCAAGTTCTCTTCATTTCCCTTTGATCTTCTGATGAATTCGCGATTTTGGGAGCTAGACTGATCGGATTGACTGGCTGTCAGATTCACTAGATAGGCTGACTAACTCTGAAGGGGGTCTCTTGGGAGTGATGTCTCCTGAAAGCTGCATGTGAGGGCTCAAAAGCTTGGGCACCCTTGGCTAGTTGGGGCGCCCAACTTCACCAGAGTTAGAAATTTTTCTATATTTTTTACCTTGCTTTTGATTTTTGATATTTTGCATGTGTTTTTTTCCTTTGTTCCGCCTTCGACATCTGATGACTGCCAACTCTGATTGATTTGCTGATGGTTTCGTTGGAAAGCTTGGTCAAATTTGAAGAAGACATGCTAGAGGCTTCATTGGCAAATTCATCCATTTAGGCCCTCAAAATCTAGGGCGCCTATCTCCTTCTGGGGCGCCCAACTCCTCCAGACTTAGCCATTTTCACCTGATTTTCATTCTTCAAAGTTGAACCTTCATTTTATATCTTCAGCTTGATATGGATTTTCCGGTGATTGAGAAGTTTGACGATTTGACGAAGACATCCATTGTGAAGCTGACTGAATCCTGAAGAGATTGAGCTCATCTGTAAACCCTAATTTCTGAGTTTGACCTCTCAAAAGGCTGGGCACCCCTGGGCACCTAGGGCACCCAAAGTTCCCAGACTTGGAATATTTTTTGATATTTTTGTGGTTTGCATTTTGTCTTTTGGTTGAGACCTCCCCGTTTGATCTTGAATTCCGGATGACTGGTTGATCTGATGATTGCGTTGCCAGACTCACTGTGGAGCTAGGAAGAATCTAAACAACAATGCCTAGGAGCATGATCCCTGATTTCACCATCTAATGCCTTGAAAAGTTGGGCGCCTTTGTTGCTCTAGGGCGCCCATGGCTTCCAAACTTAGTTTTTATTCTGCAAATTTCAACTTCCTCTTTCATTCTTCATGCATGTTCATCATCTCATCTTTTGTTCAATGCTTGAATGTTGAATTTGGCACCTAGTAGCTGACTGGCCTCCATTGATAGCTTCAGAGTTCCCGAAATGCTTTCTGAAATTGAAAAAGCAAAATGGACCCACTAGGGCAAAATTGATCGTTTTGTTATTTTGACTACACCAGCTTGATGAGGAAGTATTTTGAGCCAATCAAAATCAGTTTGAACCCTAACAGCCAAACTTTCTATTTTTAGAAAATTTTGCCAACATCCATTTTGAAAGAAACCCAGAAAAACTCAGAAAAAGTTCCTATTTTTGGAAAGTTTCTAAAAATAGCAATTTTCCTAAAAAGTAGGGATGAAAAACTGAAATATGGGTTTTATAGAATTTGTCACTGTGAGCCAACCCGGATCGTTATATTTTGAAAATTTCAAGTTTTTACCCCTCATGCAAGTCATGTAAACCCCAATTTTGACTTTTTTGATAGATTTGACAAGACTTACTTATTTTTTATTTTTTAAAATGTCTTGGTGTAGGAAATTTTTTAATTTGGGGTACAACAATGTATTCAGTGGCATATGAATGTGTTCGTAAATCCTCTTATTTATCATACTTCATACTTAGAAAACATTATCTTGCATAATCAGTTGTGTGTGCATATGTCAAATCAAGTGTTAGGAAAAAATATCGTTCCATTTGGGGGTGGGACATTACACACAATCTCTCTTGAGTGCTATTGAATATTAAATTGCGATAGTCTATATAACTATTCCCATGATTAATGGTTCAACTTCCATTCATTTTCCAATGTTGCGAATCACACCAAAATCTTCAAGCCAATAGCTTGTTTGGAAGCCCGCCTGATACCCCTTTGATTACATATTGTGCCATATATACGAGTCTTTCCCTTAGCATTGATTTCTAATTTAAATCGATAGCTATTAAAATTAAGAAGCTTTGTGTATGGTTTTAAGCCAGTGGTAAGGAATTATTTGAAGAGACGGACCTCATATCTTTTTGTGTTGATTCCTTCTTGGATTCCACGATGTTATAAAGACAACTCCTATGCCAGACTCCATATTCCTTACAGCTCACCAAGGGAATAACGATACAATTTTAATATTTTCTTTCTTGAGCTACAGTGGAAAGTTTGATATTGCTAAGCATTTAGAAATATTAATATCATGAATCTTTCTTTCTCCTACTAGTTAGATTAATATGGTTTTGACATCTACATTTTGGAAACATGTAGCTGAATCCAAACAATACATTAAAATATTTGTATACTAACTTTTACCCCTTGGAAATAGCTCAATCATAAAAACAAATTCAACTCAAGCCTTTAATGTAAACAATGTTGTACCCCAAAATTAAAATTTTTGTTACACAGACATTTTGAAGAAATGAGTAAAAGTCTTGTTAAATCAGTCAAAAAGGTCAAAATTTGGGTGTGCATGTCCTGCATGAGGGGTTAAAATGCAAAATTTTCAAAATTTGACGATTTGGGTCTGCTAAGAGTGACCTAATCTACAAAACCCAGATCTCAGTTTTTCATCCCAACTTTTTAGGAAAACTGTTATTTTTAGAAATTTTCTAAAAATAGTGACTTTTTCTGGGTTTCTTTGGAAACTGATACTGGCAAAACTTTCTAAAAATAGAAAGTTGGTCCGTTAGAGTTCAAACTGATTTTGATTGGCTCAATATACGTCCATATCAGGCTGGTGCAGTCAGAATCTCAAAATAATCAGTTTTACCCTACTGGGTCTATTTTGCTTTTTCAGAAGCATATCAGGAGCTCCGAGGTCATCAATGGAGGTCAAAACTGCCATGCGTCAGATTCAACACTCAGGTGTTGAACAAAAGGCGAGTTGGTGAGCAAGCAATAAGAATGGAGAAGAAAGCGAAAAATTGTGAAAATTTTCTAACATTGCTAGCCATGGGCGCCCCAAGAGAGAATAGGCGCCCATCTTTTTAGGGCACTAAAAGTTGAAATTAGGGTTTGAACCTCCAACCAAAGTTGCTCAGTTCTTTTCCAGCTTTGCAACGAGTCCAACGGTGCAGTCAATAGATCATCCAGTCGCTCGGGATTCGAGGCCAAACAGGGAGGATTCACACAAAAGTCAGAATGGAAAACATGAAGATTATCAAAATTTGACTAAGTATGAGAACTTTGGGCGCCCCAAGTGAAGAAGGGTGCCCAGCTTTTTGGAACACCTAACTCAGCAGTTAGGGTTTGTGAATATGCTTGATCTCTTCAGTATTAAGCCAGCTCCGTCACGCCTGTCTCCGTCAGAGCATCCGACTGTCCAATCTCCAGCGGATTCAGATCAAAGTGGAACATACAGAATGGAGGTTTGAACTTGAAGATGAAAATCAGAAAAAATGGTTTAAGTCTGGAGGTTTTGGGCGCCCCAAGAGAGAAGAGGCGCCCAAGTTTTCAAGGGGCTAAACAGATGAATTTGCAGAAGTAGCCCTAACACGATTTCTTCACAGTTGATCCAACTCTTTAACGAGATATTCAGTGCGTCAATCGGAGTTGGCAGTTGCCAGATATGAGAGGCTGAATAGAGGGTTTGATGAGAGCTAAGAATTGAAATTCAAAGGCAAACGTGAGAAAGTGAAAAATATTCTATCTCTGGTGAGTTTGGGCGCCCCAGCTTGCCAGGGGCGCCCAAGCTTTTGAAGGCCCAAACTCAACTGTTTGATGAAGTCTCTCCCAAAAGACCTCTCTTAAGATCTTCTTAGCTTCACAACGAGCATAATCATTAGTCAATCTGATGCCCAGATCACCAGATTCGACAAGATCATCTGTAGAAGAGGAGTTAATGAACAAATTGAAAATCAGAAAAATGGCTAACTCTGGACAAAATGGGCACCCCTGGAGGAGAAAGGCTCCCATGAATTCGAAGGTCGAAATAAAGTTTTTAGCCAGAGACTTCTCCAGAACAATCTTCTCAGAACGGGTCAGGCTTTGCGATGGATCATTCAGCTCGTTCATCAGATTAGTCTGCAAGTCGGAAATCGAGGTCAAAGTAGGGGGTCAAAGTTGTGAAAAGTTGAAAATATCAAAAAAATGACTAACACTGCTTGAAGTGGGCGCGCCAGGTGAAGAAGGGCGCCCAACTTCTCATGCCTTAGTAGAATTTTCACGATTTTTAAAGTTTCAAATTATGAGATGAAGCATGGGCGTCCAAGTTCAATGAACAAAAGGGTTTTAGGGTTTTGAAAATAAAAGCGAAAGAAAGCAAACCTAATTCAAACCCTAATGTCTATTTAATGCATCATTTCAATGTAAAATTCATCATTTTTGTAGGTAGCATTGAAAGGAGAAAGTTGGAGCAGCAAGTTTGAAGAATTTTCATGATTCAAGAACTTATGTTTGCTGGTTATTCATCAAATTTTTTAGACCAACAAGCATAAGGCCTTGCTTTTTCAAGCTTTTTCATCCAGAAGATCAATTTTTTAAAGAAGAAAGCCAAGAGTTTCAAATTTTCAGCCATCTGGGTCTTTTCACCTCATTCTTCTGAAGAAATTTTCAAGAACTTCATCAAGTTGCAGCAGTTGCTTTTTATTTGCATGTCAATGAAATCCTCAGTGCATTCAGTTTTCAATCACCTGGGTCCTCTCAAATCAATCTTCTGAAGAAAACCCATATCACAGTTTTTTTCAAGAAAATTTAAAATCCTAGGGTTGGCTGCTTTTTTGATCAGTCATCAGGGTTTTGCGAATCTAATCAACTGGGTCCATTTCTAATCATATTCTGAACAAAACCCAGGTGCCAACGTTTTTCGTGAAAAATTGAAGAAATTAGGGTTTGCTGCTTTTTCAATATAAATTCAAAATTTTCAAAAACGGACGATCTTGGTTGTCTTGCAACGAAATTCTGAGCAAAACCCATATCTCAAAAAAAAAATTCAAAAAATTTGTCCGTTAGATGAAGAAAAATCAGCATTCTAAAAATAGTAAGTTGCTCAAAACTTGTCTGAACCTAGCGAGTTTACAGTCAAGGTTTCCGAAATAGAGTACACTCCCAATGTTTTCAAGACTGGATCAGCTCTCTATCATGATTACATCAAGACAGCTGAGACAAATTTGCATCACATCAAGCCGATGTTTGATCTACACGCTTTGGAGAGCATAGGCAACACGTCAATCAGAAACTTGAGACATTCTGGACTCCTCGCAGCAGCGTATATTCCTATATCAGTTTAGAGTCTTGAGTTCGTAATCGCTTGCATCAAGCATTACAACCCGACTACAAGGGAGATTCAGTCAGTTGATGGCAGATTGATTTGCAGTCTGAAGCCTGATATGATTGAGAAGTGTTTTTCCATTCCCCCTTGGCTTGAAAGTGTCACTATCTCAAAGGGTGAATGTGAAAGGATATGGGAAATGCACAAAGACAAGTACAGTAAGAAGATTGCACAGAGGTGGATGAAAGAGAAGCATAAGACTTTGCCTAAGAACATCGGGCAAGGAGAATTTAAAGATGAGATTGCTATCATTATCACCTTGCTCAACAGGGTAACTGGATCAGAAGATGCTACCAAGTTTCAGCCTTGGATGTTTTACGCCATACCCCACATCATGAAGAAAACCGAGTTCTATGATTGGCCCACCTTGATCAGTGACAACCTACATCAGCATATAACAGAATACTTCCAATTTCATGAGTTCCATATGGTTTCTTACCTAGTCTACTTGGTGGCCTATCAAGGTCAATTCAGAGGGTTGAACACCGAGGGATCATTGAGCATACAGCATATATACAACTACTATCCCCAGTTGGAATTCACGAAGTCACTGCATCACTACAAGAGAGTGAACGAGGCTTTTCTAATGTATACAGTGCGGGACCTAGACAATGAATTGCACGTCCGTATCTCTTCAGTTGCCAGGGCAGTGATGGCGGAGTGGGCAGATTGGTTCATACAGTTTCCGACTTTCACCTATCTCAGGGTTTATGGCTATTCAGTTGCCCCGCTCATGTTACCAAGGTATCCGTCAGACGAGGTTGTCTTCATGGAGTTCTTAAGGCAGGCCCATGATGTCCATGCATTCTTGAGGAATAGAAAGAAACCCTCCCTCAATTTTCCATTAGGGCTGGGAATCTATACATGCGGGACTGCGGCAGATGCAAAGACAATGGGAGAAGAGTTAGATAAACTCGGCCTCAAGCCTTACAGCGAAAGGCGATCATTTGATCCTCATGGTGTCTACGTTGGCCGACTTGAGAAGAACTATGCTCATATATCCGCCCTTGAAGATTTTTGGGCTAATTGTACAGATGAGTTCGAGGTGCAAAGGCGTAGTTACAACAGGCTCACTCTTCACCAGATGAAAGACTGTTTAAATGAAGATATAGAAGGGTTATCAGATGATGATGAGGATGTGCTTCTCCTGATGTATGCTTAGAAGCGAATTGAAGATCGGCCCCTTCCCCAAGTCAACTGGGCTAATAAAGAGTCCCTCTCAGTTGAAGAAAGGACGAGGCAAGTCCTTGAACATAGCAAGGTTTTCCTAATCCTTAAGAGGAAAAACTCCATTCCAGTAGCAGAGCCGCCAAAGACAATTCCCTCTTCTTCCAGAGCACAGTCAAAAGGGAAAGGCAAAAGTCAGTCTCAAGAAGGCGTCAAAGGTAGTAGATCAAATAAAAATGTAAGAAGAAGGTTAGATTTCTTAGGCATAGTCATACAGGAGCAACCTACAGCTGTAACAAAAGCTCCTCCTGATGAGCCCGTACCTCAGAAAGGAGCAAAGGAGCCGCCTTTAACACATGTTTCTGTACCTTTGACAGAACCTTTACCAATTCACATCGACCTTGATATTGAAGATGATGAAGAAATTGCAATTGTACCTCCTAATTAAGTTAGTAAAGATACTACCGTGTCTTGGCTTGAGAGCTCCTTGGGAAGGGTGAGAAGAAGACCTTCATATTAGGTAAATTTTGATGATCTTGATAACATTTATTAGGAACCTCCTAAGAAGATAGCAAAGAAACAAGTTCATTTTGCTAGGAATCCTGATAGCGAGATAGTCATGGAGACTGCATTGCCCCCAGAAGATAAGAATAAGGATGAGGTGAATACGGATGACTTCGTGATGGTCAAGGCTAATCTTGGTAGAAATACCAGGCATGCGGATGTGAGTCTATTCAGAGTTGTGTCCGAAAACCTTCATGAAAGAGTGCTCAAGGATGGAGAAGACAAGGCAGCCCTCAAGGCTCAAAACTAGTAGCTCAGGCTTTATATTTCTAACTTTGTCCATGGTTCTTCACAGGCAACCTAGTTGCTGCCCCAGATTTTAGAGACACTAGCTAATCATCATCAGTTGAGACAGTTGGTCATTTGTGGGAAAGAGACTCAGGAGTGGATCGAGAGTTTCATTGTCAGAGGAAAGGAGATCTTGGCACGGATGTTCCAGTTGAGAGAAAACGCTCATGAGCTACGTCAAAGTATCCAAGGGTTTGAACAATCACTGGCTGAATTAAGACCAAGGCATGAAATCATCATTGCTGATTTAGATACAGCCTATGGTTCAGCAGTTTCAAAAGAACACAAGAGACAAATCCTTGCTTGGAGAGAGTGTGATGTTTTCAAGGTTAAAACCTATGAGAGGATATCCGAGGAATTTATCGCTTATAGACAAAGGGTGATTGAAACTCTTCTTTTCATCAGTGAGTTTGTCACAGAGATTCCTTCTAGATACAGTCTTGAAGATGGTTCCTACGTCGGGCTTGATGAAGTGCAAGTTCAGTTTCAGAGTGTTGTTCGTAGTTGCAATCCAGTTGGCGGGAGGATGAGTCATATTTCAATGATGTCAGCAAATTTTGAGAAAGCGGCCAATGAGGTCAAAGATTTCCTTAGGTCAGTAGTAGATGGTGAAGATATTTTGGAAAAGCGGTGTTTTTCTATTGATGGCATAGATGCATCGAACCGGGACACAGTTTCCTGCTTTTTAGCGGATGTGATTGAGCTTTAAAGCAACTTTCTTCTAGAAGCTTTCTTTCCGCTTTTTTTCTATTCTTGGAATAATTCTTATCCATTCTTTGAGAAGAGAAAGAAGATAAATGTAATAGTTGGTGTTTCCCGCTTTTCTTGCTTTCTTAGGTGTTAGATGTTATCTTCTTTCTAAATTTAGAAATAAAGTTTGCTTGCTGAGCAAGCCCTAGATTGTGAAAGCAAGGAGATTTTAGGGTTCCCTACTCCTCTGCTTGTCTATAAATAAGAGCCTTTGCTTGTTAGTTTTCTTTAACCATGCTAGTGATAGCAAAACGTTGAGCCTATTGTGCCTTCTATTGGTTATTCAAGTGTTGTTCAATTGTTTTATGATAGCGAATTGTTGAGTCTCTTTTAGCCAACAAGGAGTTGTTGTAATTGCTGTTCCTTTTGTGTAAGAACAAGATTGCAAACCTCTTTAGCTGCAATTTCCTGTACCAGGCATGTTAGAAGTAAGTTTTGTTCCAGAAGTTTGAGTAATAAAATCATGAGCCTCCTTTGCCTTGATATAACATCTCAGATTTCCGTTATTTGTGTTATGCTTTTATGATCTTGATTTCAGCTTACATTGAAGTGTGTAGATGTTTGTTGAGAAAGAGTTTATTGAAGCATTTTGTCAGAGAATCAACCTTGTTCATTTCTAGTTTCTCTTGCTCTGCGTATTACTTGAGAAGTTAGAAACGTCTTTAGTTTAAGTTAGTCGTAGTTGAAGTTCTTAAAACGGAAAATCTCAGCTGCTATGTTTGTGTCTAATAAACCTTGTGCTCTAAGCCGATCAAAAAGATAGGCAATTTAGTTCTTAGTTTACTTTCTTTCAACACCATCAGCAAGAGGGAGCTTCCCCTCCTAATTTGAAGAGCAGTTTTACTGTGCATAGCTGTCCGTTTCAAATACGCATTCTAGAGGTGCGAATTTAAACGCCAACAAACAGTATGACCTATGCATTAAAGAAAACTTAGAAGTATAATACTTTTTAGAATCACTGTATATATACTAAAAACCCCAATCTGACATATTATTCAACCTGGAAATTCAGAAATTCGGTTTGGAACAAAATCTACCGAATTTTGAAAAACTTCAACTGTTAACTCCAAATGCAAAATCTGAATGATTTTGCCAATTACCAGCCAAGGTGGATAATCTCACCACTAGAGCTGATCGTCTTTCAGAGGGTTTCCATCCTCCAAAAGGGTGTGGTGAACTCTGTTCAATCAACAAATAACCTATTCTCCCAATTCCAAAACCAGCATATCTACAACAATGTTCTTGAAATCTTTTATTCCTTCCTCATCGTAACTCCTCTTGTCTTCTCGAATTCCCTTGTTTTCCATTTCACTTTTAATTTATTCGTTTTTGAAATTCAAAACTAACTTATTTAATTTATTTAACTTTTGTAACTAAAGTTACTTTTGCAGCACTACAATAATCAATTTAAGTTGTCTTTTAATTTAACCCTTTTGACTACATAAAATTAATTATTTATTATATGCTGACTCATATAATTGGGGACATTACAATGTCTGCCTTTGCTTTGTATTTTTGTCTTTAAGTGTAAAAATGAGCCAAACAAAATAAAAATAAAATAAAAACCACTTTGAAAATCTTTGTATTATTGAACAAACTTAGCACTGAGTTTTTCTGTGAGCGATGAGCCCATGTTTTAACTCACGAGTCATGTGAGTACTTGTAGGGTTTTAAAACTATGTTACCAGTTTGCTATCCCAAGGCCCAGGGTTTCGGTTAGGTCTGAGCTGTCTTTGGGCGTTTTCAACATTTTTTTTGACTTCTAATTTTTTTTCTTTCTTTTACTTATTTAACTTAAAAAGCCTAATTTGCCCCCCTAACCCTAAAATGATGTCCGCCATGAAGGTTTGTGTGGCTTTGAAGGTCTTAATTTGAGTCTTATTGTAAATGCAAAATGATGTACGCCATGAAGGTTTGTGTGGTTTTGGAGGTCTTAATGCATTGCCCCTCAACCCTACTGGGAGTGTTGCCCCAGACACCCATGAGAGGCATTGCCCATCGACCCTGCTGGGGGTGTTGCCCCTAGACACTTGCCAGGTGCACTGCCTCTGGACCCTGTTGGGGTCATTGCTCCCAAACTTCCATTGAATTCATTTGATTTGCCATGTACTCTCCAAGTCTGAGTTTCCAAGTTTGCCTACAAGTCTTCATCTATAAGGTCGTCATCGAATTGGACAATCTTCCTTGATGCATTACTTGCAAAGAGAAATGCAACAATGTAGTTAATTTTAATATATAATATATATCATGACATTTGAGTTTGACTAATTGACATTCTAATGTTTTTTATTTTTATGGTGGTTTTGTTTATTATACAATATATGATGCTATGTGTGGTATTTTCGAACTTCATTACTGTTGTAAATATATATATATTTTTGATTTAATATGTTTTTGTATGGAAGAACCCAAAACCTAGTTCCAATTTTTTTTTGACCAAATCCACGACGCGAACCCAAACACGAACCCGAACTTGAACCAGTAACTTAGTTTTAAAACAATGGCCTAAACAACATTGACATGGGTGGGAGATATTGGTTGATAGAGAAAGGCTTGCTAGAAACTCTTGTAACATCCATAGTTGATGTTCCTCTAGTATGTTATTTTACATGGACCAGCTCCCTCTAATGGGCATCCTAGGGTGTTCTACCATTGAGCTATTGGATCCCTATAGGTTATATTTTTCTTGAAGTGTACATTGACACCCTTCCAGCAACACCTCCCCTCAATCCACACCTTGGCTTGAGCTTACCTAAATTGTCTCCAATACCATGTTGAAAGCAAGGACTTGAAATGAGAATCTCCAATTGGCATGTTGGGGCTTTTTACCATTGAGCTACCAGCCTTATAGTTTCTTCTGGACTGTGTATAGTCCTTTGTTGAAAGCCTAGACCAGCTAGGATTCTAACCTAGGACCTCCCATTGGCATGTCGAGGAATTCTACCTTGAAGTATTGGCCTCTTACAGATTCTATTTTTTGTGGAGTGTGCACAAACCTTTTGTTGAAAGCATAGACCAGCTTGGACTCAAACCTTGGACCTCTCATTGCATGTTGGGGTCCTATATGACTCAACTACTAGGCCCTTGTAGATTCTATTTTTCTTGGAGTGTGCATTAACATTCTAGCAGCCCCTCTCAAGCCACATGCTTGCTTGTGCTCAACAGGCCTTGCGTTGATACATTGTTTAAAGTCAAACAATTGTTGGAAATTGTTGTCATTGATGTCAAAGGTGTTGGCGTTTAAATTAGCACCTCTAGAGTGCTTATTGTAAACGGTCAGCTATTGCAATTGTTGTAGTACTGCTCCTTCGGATTATAGAGAGGAAGATCTCTCTTTGTTGATATTACGTGTAAAGAGGGTGGAGTAAACTAAGGTTCCTATCTTTTTATACTTAGCAGCAGGACACAAGGGTGCACAAACACAATGTGTCATAGCTAAGCTATTCTCTGGTTTCTGCAGATCTTAACTATGACTAAACTAGCTTTTAATCTATCCTATCTCCTCAAGATAAACAGAGCATGAGGGCATAGGAGCGGGAATGGATTGGTTGGATCATTTGAATCCGCTGTCTCCTTAGAATATGGCCGAGGCTTTGAACTCTCAGATATACGCTAGGATAAGGTTTTATACAAGCAAACGCTCTTTACGGTAAGTTGGATCTTTGACTTGCCAAGGAGGAGGAACTCCTGTTTGAGGTATAGACTAGGATTCAACTTACTAGAAACAACAATTTACGATGATTTGGCCAACAAACTTGCTAAGGAGGAGGAACCCCTGTCCGAAGTATAGGTTGAAAGACAATCCATTAGAAAACATCAAACGATAACCGTTAATAACAAATATCCAAGGAGGAGGAACCCCTGTCTGAGGATGGAAATGAAACAACAAGCTATTTAACACAAAACGTTGAAATGACTCAAATCTTTGGATCAAAATGCAAGTGCCTTCTGATTTTCTTCTTTAAATCTCTCCAACGAGTTACAAAGATTGGGATATGCAATGGAACGAAATCATGCACAATTGCTCATCAAACCAATTAACTCTCATCTAAGAGTGAACAAATAATCACTTTCAAAGCTGTTGGCAACAATGGCACAACAATTTTGCATAGTAAGTAAAGGTTAACAAATAATGAGCTCAAGGCTCTTATTTATAGAACTCAAAGGAGTGGGCAACCCCAAAATCTCCTTGAGTTAACAACTAGTTCTTGCCAATCAATTAGCAAGATTTATTCCTAAAAAGGGGGAACAAACAGTTAACTGGAAATCTACTTCAGTTAACTGAAACTAAACAAAGAGTTAATTGGAAACTACTTCAGTTGACTGAAACAAGACTAAAAGTGAACTTTAATACAAAGAATGCCTCCAAAATAGACATCCATGTTTAATGGAGATCTAAGATCCACAAATTATGGAAGTCAATTTGACATCCTTAATCAGTGGGATTTGACAATGCATGATTTGTGGTATATGGAGTTAACTTGGAAAGGGGCATCAAGTTAATTCCAATTACATTTAATGTCTTCTTCAGTTGACTTGGAAAGAGGCATCAAGTCAACTTCAAGTATCATAAATGCCATTTGGAGGGTAGGACGTCTTTCTTTGGTGCCTCTACAACTCACCATTAGTCAACAGTGTTTCTATCCAGTTGTTGACTTCTTCAGCCTCGGGGGAGTTAATGATCTGCAAAATGATGACGCGGCGCTTGAGCATTACTTCACCTGTCGTGAGCTAATGCTGAAAGTCTATACACTGGGTAGTTGCCTCATCGAACTTGGTAGACAAAGCTGCCACCTTGGCCAAACTTGCAACCGTCTGGATCATCAAGGAAGGTGTTGCAGATGACATTTTTGAACTGATTCTACACAGTAACCATCTCAATGTATTCTCCTCCTTCGCGCTGATATTCTATGTGAGGGAAGGATATTACCAACATTCTTGCGAAGTTGATAATATTGGTGACCACCCGTCGGTAGTTAATCAGTTCTACTGAATGGGCATCATAGGCTTTCACCTTGTATGCCAACTGTTCTTTCCAAGCAAAGAGATGTTACTTGTTTTCCTCCGAGTAGACTGATTGATATGCCAATTGCAAGTCTGCAATTGTGGTCTCATCTTTTGGCCTCTTCTCTGCTATTCTTTGCTTTGATTGTTGAATCTCTGCACGAAGTCCATGTGCTCTATCCTGTAATTGGTATAGATTTTCCAGTATACATTGTCGTCTGAGAACAAACTCCTCCACTTGATCTCTCAAGTGTTTTCCGTATGTTATCAACTATTGATGGTTCTGCTAGGCGGGAAGATCCAACAGTTCTAGTGGTAAGGCCGAGACGTTCGGGGTGCCATGCATCAAGCTGGAAATGTACGACCTCAATTGTTGGTTCTCAGCCTTTAAGGATGCTTTGTCTTTTCCATCCTTGGCCATCCTCTCTTGTGCGCTCACCGAGGCGATTCCGAGAAGGTCTGCCTCCACTTGTCGTGTGGTCTTTCCGAGGTTAAGTTTAGGCAATGTGAAGTCTTCCACTTGTACCTGATGTATGCTTTTATCTTCTGGTGGGGCAGCAATCTCTGTGATGAGCTCACAATTTGCATTCTTTTCCACGTGAACTTGCTTCTTCAACTTCTTCACTGGCATGTCTTGTGGGACATGGTCGAATTCAGTGAAGTCAAGTTCATAGGAGGGTCTTTCTCTCTTCCTGCCTAGGAAACCCTCAAGCCAGATAGAATATCAGCTAGCTTTGCTAGAAGGAGGAATATGGGGCCCTTGAATGCCTAATGTATGAGACTGTGCTGGAGTGACGTCTCTTGGTGGTGAGTCCAAGTCGATGGGGACTTGTGACTGCTATGATGGTGGTGATGTAGGCGGCTCTGTTTCCATTACAGGCACCGTTTCTACTGACGCTGGCTCTACCTCTTTAGGCTCTATCTCTTCAACAACTATCTCTATTACTGGTTCTGGGGCAGCAATACCCATGACTACTTCGGGACTGTGTGTGGCTGTCTCCACATGTATCCCATGTATTCTTGGCCTTGTGTGCCCTGCCATCCTCATCCCTTTGGGGAGATTGCACCACTACTTCTGCTTGGGCTTCTTTCTTGACATGGAAGGTGGTGTAGACTGAACCTGTGGCGGCTCTGTTCTGGGAGGTACCACCTTCCTTGTTCTCTTGTTGTCGAGGTAGAGTTGGTTGTTTCTAACAACTCTACTCGTCCTCTCCTCTATAGATGGGTTATCCTTTGCATACCAAACCACTCTAGGGAGTGGTTGTGATTCAATTGAATCTACAAAGAATGAGGGGAGAATGACTTCTCCTTCATCGTTAGATAAGCCCTCGATATCTTTTGACATAAAGTCAGCAATTTGCGAGAGCCTGAACCTGCTATAGTTCCTTCTTCGCACTTCATACTCATCGTCACAATTGACCTGATAATCTTCCATAGAAGATTCATGTGATGAGCGTTGCTCAAGATGTGCCGTATAGAGACCTCGGGGATCATATGACCTCTCAATGAGGTACTTGAGATTAAGCCTCACTGTTTCCTGGCTCATCAATTTGGCATCTGCCGCTAACCTGCATCTATAAAGTCTCATCTGAACGGGAAAATTTACAGCTGTCTTCTTCTTTAAGTGCAAGTTAATGTGAACTTTGGATCACTGCCTTAGGAATTCCACGAAGACTACCCTATGTGAAGGGTATCGTGGCATCATGGCGAGGTGACCAATGTAGCCATACACGCATATGTAGGTGAATGTAGGGAATTGGATAAACCAATCCGCCCAATCCGCAATTGCCTCCCTGGTTGTTTGTGAAATATGTATGTGCATCTCATGGTCTAGAACTCGTACGGTGTGCATGATGAAGAGGTCACTTGTTCTTTTGAAGTGTCGCTCTGCTTGAGTAAACTCAAGACATGTAAAGTGTTAATGAACCTTCTGGACACCTAAGGTTCCCACATTGTTTAATATCCTGAACTCACCTTGGAAGGCAATCAGGTATACTAGGTAAGAACACATGTGGAACCTATGAGCTTCTAGAAACCCGGTAATCTGTTGGTGAAGTGTATCACTAATCAGGGTGGCCCAGTCGTAATGTTCCCTCTTGCTGATGATTTTTGCAATGACATAATACATCCATGACTGAAATTGATTTCCATCGTCCTGTCCGGTGATTCTGTTGAGTAGGGTGATTAACACTGCATACTCATCTTTGCATATTCCTCGTCCAACCAACTTAGGCAAGTTAGCCTTTTTCACTTTCAGCCATTTTTCAGCCATTATTCCTTGGCATTTGCTCTTGGTTGTCTCGAATGCTTTGTCGCATTCTATCACTGATATGACCCTGTTGGTAGGGCATGGTGGAATACCAAAACATTTTTCAATGTCCTTGCCACTTGGGCTTTAGACTGCAGATTATCCTCCCATCCACTAATCTGATTTCTCTCGTGGTACGATTGTAATGCTTAATGCAAACAATTACAAGCTCCACACTCTGTAATGTGATGGGGATGGATGCAGCTTGAAGCAACCCGAACTCTTCTATGTTCTGCAACGTGATTTGATTCATGCCCTCCAATTCCTTTGGATCAACCACTGGGTTTACTTGATGTAAGTTTGTGTTAGTCCTTTTCAGGTAATCATGGTACAGGGCCGTCTTGGTCTTGTATTGTACCTGAGAGTATTGCATCCTGAAAAACTTAAAGATTGACTGCACACTTGACCCTGTTCTAACAATTTTCGAAAACCCCTGAAAATAGCGCCCTGCCGAGAAGTATTTTTCTGGAAAAAATCTAGCACATGGGTCTTGTTCGTGCTTCAATGCTAAACAAACCCAGTTCCTCAGAATTTTGATTCTGAAACTTTTTCGGAAAAACCCCCAAAAATAGGGGCAACAAGTTTGCTGATTTTGGAAAATCTGACGAGATGGGTTTCACTAGAAAATTATTCTGAATTTGCCCAGTTGATCAGATCTGTGGTAGCTTGCTGATTTGTGTGACGTGCAAGAATACCTAAGACAAGAAAAGAGGGAGTAGACATAAGATGGATTGGAAGTTTTTAATCTGACTCTCTGAGAAAATCTGTCTCTGAATCCAGCCTCTGATTAAAAATCTTCTTTTGCCTCTAATCTTCAAAAAATATTGAAAAACTGTTGAAAACCCTTGCCAGATCTAGAAATGGTGTCCTTGAGAGCTTCTTGCTGTTTTGAATCCTCAACTTGCAAAGAAATAATGAAAAAGGACACCTAGATTTGCTTTATGTAGACTCAAGTTTGAATCCTTGAAGTTTTGGCGTTTAACTCATGATCTAAGCCTGGTTTGGCCTGATCTGGAGTTCAAAAGGTTGATTTCCACTGATTGTGGTGTGAGTTGGCCAAGTTTGCCTCCAAAATATCTTGATTGAAATCAACAAACTTGCCTTTGACCTTTTTAGGCGTCCCTTTTGAGTTTGAGTGCTTTTTCATCATTTTTCGCTGTTGAATGACCTCTGTTTGATCCTCGCTCCAAATTGATCAGTTGATCTTGAGCAGCTGCTGAAAGATTCATCGTTGAGCTGGATCTAAGCTGAAGAGATGTGCCTGGGAGGTGTTAAGCCAAAAAATTGAGTTTGAGGCTGCAGAAGACTGCGGCCTTTCTTTAGCAAGGGCGCTCTTTCACTTGCCTTAATCAAATTTTCAGTGTCTGTGTTTCAACTTCTTCATTTTGACCTCTCGTGCTCTGATTTGATCTCCGCGTTGACTGACAAGTTGGGCAATCTCGTTTGACGATTCATCAAGTGACTAGCTCAGTCCTGAAAAGGATGGCTGGTATTTTAGTTTATGGAAGTCAGGTTAAGGTACTTGACAGCAAGGGCGCCCCTGGCCAGCAGGGGCACTTTTGCTCTTTCTGCCATTGATTTTCACCTTGGAAACTGCTCCAGTTTGATCTTCACCCTAGGTTGATTGCCTCTTCAAATTCTTGTGCTAACAACTTCATTGTTGAGATTGACCCAAATGGTGAAGGTCATCTTGGAGAACCTTTTGCCATCTGACAACATTTAAGGGCCCAAAATAAAGAGCGCCTTTCTCTAGAAAGGGCTCTTTTTCCCATGCCTTAGCACGTTTTACCATGTTTTACATTCAGTCTCTTTCTGGGATGTTTTCCACTTGATTGCTTCCATTGGTTGCCTGGCAGGTCTGATGAAAGTGCTTTTGATTTGATCGAGAGGCTGGCTGATAGTTGAACAAGTTCATTATACACCGCAACTGCTAACGGGATCATCAAGTACCTCAAAAAGATGGGTGCCCCTGGCCAGCAGGGGCGCTTTTAGCTTGTATCTTACTGATTTATCCTTCAATTGGCATGTTCAATTGATCCATCATTGCAGTCTTTTGACTCGTCTCACAGGCTTGCTGACAGATTTGTTGTCGAGTTGCAATGGGATCGAAGAGATCTCTCGAAGGCGACATTTCTCAATGGGTTACATCTTGACCACCTCGTTCAAGGGCGCCTTTGCTTGACAAGGGCGCTTTTTCCCATGCTGGACAATCATTTTTGATGATTTTCATAACTACCTCTTTGTACTATGCTGACATTTGCCGGTGATCAATTCATCAGATGATCTTGCAGATTGTTACGTTGTCGAGCTAGCAGGAGAACGCCAAGGATGATTGTCTTGGATGAATGAAAAGACTGTGTTTTCCCCTTGAGATTGAAGGGCGCCTTTCTCTGGAAAGGGCGCGTTTAGCATTTTGAGTTAGCTTCTCCTTCGTAGCATTTCTAGAGTTAGCTAAATTTTGGTCTTTTCTGGTTTTGAGAATCTCCTTCGTCAAACAACATCTTTTTAGACCTTTTTTGCCATGGTTGCATCGTTGAAGCTTTTGAAGCTTAGCTTTTAGCACCTGGTACTGGCCAATTTGCCATTAATGGCTGCAGAGCTAATTTTGTTCCTGAAAAATAGAAATAGACCCACCAGAGTAAAATATGTCTTTTGATGATTCTGACTTGATCAATGTGATTGTGAAGTCGTTTAATCCTATCAAAATCATTGTCAATCATTTCTGGGAAGGTCCTATTTTCGGGGGTTTCCCTGAAAATAGGGGTGTAAAACCCTAATTTTCAAATTTTCATAATTTTGCACGTGTTCCTTGACAAAAACCCACAAAGACCTTATGTTTGGTTTGACCTAAAACAGACTTTTTATGACATTTTAACATGATTTAGCTCAATTTAAGTAGAATGCCAAAAAATTATTTTGGGTACAACATTAGGCTCCGTCTGGTGACCATGTCGGATACCTATGGCATAGGAGAACAGAGAATCTCAAGTTTTGCAGACCAGTACTCTTAACAGTTGGGTTACAGGGTTAGGACTTTATTAAAGTTCACCTAAAAATCAGAGTTCACCTAAGTTTATTGGGTTCCCCAATTTATTCACCTACAACAAGACTACTAAGAAATCACCTAAAACATGACAATACTTAACTGAACGGGGAAACACATAACAACATAACGTTAAAGCAAAGAAAAATATTTACAATATATACTCACCCCATCCTTGAAGGGACGAAATGCTTCAAGTGCTGCCCGCTGTAGGGCAGTGGAAAGAGCCTCCCATCTAAATGTGAGAGAATGTAGGAATTCTCTCTTGCAATATCATGGATTAGGAATATCGACCGCTTTGGAGAGGAGTATAAAAAGCATCAAAAGCAAAGGAAGATTATCATTGATGAATGTTATTAACAATTGGCTTTTGCTGTTGGCATTGGAGGAGAACCTGGGGTTTCTTCTGCAAATTTGATCTTTGGGAATGGAGCCTCCCATTGATCTCAGCTACCTAAGGGTGTGCATAACATCTGAAGGTTGCTTTGTGTGGTGGCTGCATCCAATAGTCATTATTGAGCAAATTGGTGAAGTATTTCATAGGGGTTTGAAGATTTATCATTGCAAATCAGAAGGACTTGTTTGGTGTAGCAATTATTGAAGATTCTTCATTGCTGGGCTATTCTTCATTGCTCAGCTGGGCCATACAAAATAGATGCAGCCAGGTTGAGCAATACCCTAGACAGGGCGTGAGACTCTATTGCTGGAACTCCTTGCATCTGGAATCATTTTCATCACAGCTGAGGGCGGCCAGTTTATTGGTTTGAGTTTGCAGCCTTGTATGCATGGAGAACTCACATCATTATGCCAGGCATGTAAATTAGAGGCTAAGACGCCTAAGGGAATGAGCAGAAATCTGTACCTTAGTGGGCGGCTGAGTATCATCTATCATTCCAATGCATATGGGAGGTGGAGAAACACAGCTAACATATTAGGCGTCCAAATAAGAGGTCTTCTTGTAGCTGGCAATCACTTCCAGACTTGCTGATGAACATTATCAGGTCCGCTGATATGATGTATGCTGTTGTTCATTACCAGATTTGCAATAAAGTTTTAATCAGCTTCCGGGTATGATTGAATTGTGATGCAACTTCCAAATCTGATTTGAATGTATATATTTATAATTGCAATTTGAGTTAAATCAGATTTGTATTGGCTGTAAGTCTTTCATATCTTTGCAAATTGAAAATGTTTACTTGCATTCATATATATTCCTGGCATTATATCATTTGAGAATCAAGACAAATTCAAACACTTTGAGAAAATCAAATAACCCAATCAAGACAGAAAATTTGTGTTAGCAAGTGTCCACTTGGGGTGGGACATTACAGTCAATGTATTTTAAGTATTACACAACTTATGTTTGTTTATGACCATTAGATTAAATACTCTAACAAAATAATCTAGAGGAAGCTGGTAATGAACATTTGATTGGATCCCACAGGATGTTTGCTAGGAGGGATAACAGAGCCTCCAAGTAGAGTAACATATCCACTTTGGCAGTGTGATAAAAAGGAGAAAGGAAGTATCCCAGAAGCAGCTGACAATAAGGGGCAGGATTGCATGGATTTATCATCATGTGTGAAAGTAACTATAGCGTACTAAGAACCACAAACTGCTGTAAGATCTGGGGTAACTTGCGTTCAAAATTTCAAACTTCAGGGCTCTGAGTTTGTTACATTTGGATTGTTTAGCCACCCCATTGCAGCATAGGCCCCATAATACCGTGCCTCTTAGAATCCATAATGTAATTAACAATGTAAGAGGTTGGTTGCTACCAAAGAAATTTAGTACTTAAAAAAATGTATACTTAAAATGTAAACATGTTACCACCTAAAGTATGAGCAACATGCCTCAATAGATGGCCGAGACTCTTGGTCTATGTTGACTTTCTGCGAAGCATATTGACAAGAGTTTGCATGACAATTTATAACAATGCATGGCAATGAAAAAACAACTCAGGTAATTACCAAAGTATAAAAATGTTGAATTTGTAACAAGTAAACACAGCTATAATGAGCTAGGCTATGATGGCATGCTAAACATATCTTTTAGTAGCATGAGACCTCAATATCATTAAAAACGAACCTTGTTGCTTAGTTTTATGTTGGCCTTCTGTTTGGCACTAGAGAATTTCAGAAGTATTAGCTCTTCACCTCGAATAGCATTGACACAATTGATTACATGGCTCTATTATCCAGGTTAGCCAGTCCAGGTTTTGCTTCCACCAATGACATTAAATTACTAGTTATCTCATCAAGTACTGCATACCTATTTCTTTCATATTTTATAATTTTTTTTTATCTTTGCATGTGCTTTTGATATAAAAGCTTTTGTAATCACCTTACTAGCTTCTTTTCTTTGTGTGTGTGGGTGAACATTTATACACAAAAGAGAGTGAGGCAGGTGAATTTTAGGAAAAGAAAGATATATGTTGAAAATTAATTAACTTGAGATTTTTTGAAGCTGACAGGGAGATGGCTCTGGAAGGTTTATTTCCTCGAAAGCAAGTTGACAGAGTGGTGAACCAGTCCAGTCAATCTGTGGAAGAGAAATTTCCTTCAATAAAAGAAATGATAGATTATATCTGTCAGTATCAGCCAAAGATTCAGGTGCCCACGGAAGTTGGAGAACGCAATCTTTTGTTCCCAACAGCAGTGTATGTAGCTATGATAAGATTTCTGCAGAAATGTTACGAGGCTGAATGTGGTCAAGCTTTATCAGAAGATAATATAAGAGATATTCCAGAGAATAATGCTACAGTTGTGTCATTTTGCTTGTTACTTGAGCATGCTATGGCATATGAAGGCTCTGTAGAATTGCATGCAACTGCATCAAAGGGATTGCTCGGTATTGTTTCTCATAATCAACAGGTTGAATTCTGAGAACCATTCTCCAACTATAGTGCACACTGTTGTTTAAATGTTTTAATGTCTTAATTTATAAAATGTTAAAAATAAATTGAAGTTGCTAACAGAGCTGTTATTTTTTCTTGAGGTGAAGATAGTTGCATCAAGAGATGCTGAACGCCTTCCATGGCTGAAACAATATATAGGTCACATAGACATAGGCACTCGTGAATCTATAGCTCGTTTAATGGGGATTGCATGTTCGGCCTTATCTGCTTCTTCATCATCTGATCTGATTCAGGAACTTTGTTCTAAGTTTAAAGTTTCTAACAAAGGAAGGTTTGTGAATTGATAAGTAGGAGGTATTTTTTGCAATGTGTCAAATTATGATATTTATATCAGGATTCAACTGCATAGTTTTCTGAATCGAACTCATTGACCCATATTTCATAAGTAGTATTCATTCTTATTCTCATGAAATATGGGTCAATGAGTTTGACTCAGAAAACTATGCAGATGGATCCTGATATAAATATCATAAGGTTTGTGTATGTTTCTTTTGCAGGATATTTGTTGTTTCTACTTGTTATATAGAATTGAACGCTATTGTTCTGCTTAAAAGTGGCCTCTAGTGTTTAGCAGTGGTTTATTCTGTTTTGCAGATTTGAGGATAGTCATGGAGCTATCTGTGCTACTGGTTATGTGATAGCCCAGTGTATGACAGGAACTCCTCCCGTAAGTGGTTTCTTGTCTATGGATACAATATAGCTTTTTCATTTTATGCCTACTTTTATAGTTTGCATCCTTCCATTTCTTAATAGTGCAACATTCTAAACCAATTGCTTAGGCTATGTTTCTGAATGTTTTTAATATATTTAAATAATGATGTTTCCAGTGGTTCTTCCTCTATGATGCCCTAGGAAATTGGTTTCTGCTAAAGTAGGTTTGAATATTCTTTCCAAAGTAGTTGTCAGAAGCAAGAAATAAATTAATAATACTATTTTTCCACAAGTTATTGGAAGTGTAATGCTGGATTTTATTATATTGATAAGACTAATTTTCTACAAAAATTGCTTAGGACATAGATGTGAACATGTATGATACAGATTCTAGGATAGGAGTTTGACCTCACCAGGACTTATATGACATAGTTATGCAATTTGCATCAAGAAAGTCAAAGTGAGAACCTTTAAGGCAACTTTCAATGGTTTGTATTTGGCCACTCGGTCCTCCAGATGTTCCTGTCAGTCTCTGGTGTCATCAACAGAGGCTGGCACATGACTATTTTGCCATAACACTATTTTTTTGAGTTAGTGCTTGGACCAGCATCTGGATCAATAGATTATTGCCCTCTAGGATAATATGTTTGTGGCTGATGCTGACCATAGTGCTTGTGCTGCCACTTGTATTAATCGTCAAAATGAACATTGAATGCAATTGCTTGATTTGTGGTTGAGAAGGCTTTGATGATGGTTTAGCAGTTATCTGTAACTAACTTCTAGAAGTTATTGGAAGTGTAATGCTGGATTCTATTATATTGATAAGACTAATTTTCTACAAAAATTGCTTAGGACATAGATGTAAATGTCATGTCCCCGTTTAGCTGACACTGTTTGTCGAAGAGTTAGCCTATAATTTCGATCCTCGTAGGCTGACAGGGTGCGCAGAGGATCATCGGAGGCAGTTATCCAGTGTTTGGTAGCTCCAGTTTCGCAGTTGTGTCAGGTTGGGCCTTCGCAGAATCTTCCAGAGTGCTTTTTCAGGAACTTTCTATTTTTAGAAAGTTAGGTCAGGCGGAAGCTGCTATTTCGGGCAGGGCACCTGGTTCAACTATTCAGAATCGACCGTTCAGCTTTGTTGATCGACGGAGAAATAAGGAGTATTTAATGATTTATTAAATATTTAATATTTTGACTTTATAATAAAGTCACTTTATTGAAATATTTAAATATTTAATTAAATTGGCCAGTTATAAAGTATTTATTATACTTTATAATAAAGTATTAATTTTTGACTTAGTGAATATTTATTATTCATTAAATTTGAGGCGCCATTTAATTATTTAATATTTCTCCTAAGTATCAAAGGTGAAATAAATCATTTAATTTAAATGATTAATTAAAAGAGCATTGGGTCGAATTTTATTGAAGAAGGTATATATTTTGCAGTCAAGACAAATCGAACCATTATGAAATGTTATTCTAATTTGTCTTTTGCTCTGAGCATTGGAGTTTGCAAACCTTAGGGTTTCTGGCAGACGATCGTTTCTGGAGAACGAAAACTCTTCAGAGATCAGGCAGACTGAGGCTGTGAAATATCAGTTGAAGCTGGCACTTGGTGATTTCATACAGAGGTCACAGATTGGGCGTACTTATCTATTCAGACTGAGTTTCACAGAGTTTATTCATCTAGCAACAGAGGCGACTTCATCAGAGGTTATTATTCAGAGATCTGGCAATTATTCTTGAAGGCCGTACCATTGTACTTGCTGCAGCAGTCAGGCCGTACTTCTTCTGTACTTTCCAGGCCGTACTATTCTTTCAGAAGGATACATCTTTCTTCTTCAGTCTCTGGCAGTTAGCTTGGGTGCGCCTAGGGTTCTAGTGACTCAGCAGTGATTTTTGGGAACCAGAGAGCCATCTTTCCATTTAGCCGTACCATCTCAACTCTCTGGCATCTTGCTGCAACAACAATCAGGTTTTTAATAAAATAAATTCTTATTTCTTTTATATGTCATATTCTTGCATTGTAAATGATCTGGAACTTTGAATAAAGGATGCGCCTATGATATTTGAGCATTTTCCACGCCTATTTCATATCATAGAATTTATTTCGAATTTTCTAGCATTTATTAGTGAAAATCGCAGCTTCTTGTTTCTGGCAAAAAACCATCAAAAAAATACAAAAATCACAAAATTTGCAAAAACCTTCAAAAATCAATTAGGGTTTGAATCAGAGAACCACCAGGGTTCTGACAGTAAACATGTATGATACAAATTCTAGGATAGAAGTTTGAGCTCACCAGGACTTATATGACATATTTATGCAATTTGCATCAAGAAAGTCAAAGTGAGAACCTTTAAGGCAAATTTCAATGGTTTGTATTTGGCCACTTGGTCCTCCAGATCTTCCTATTAGTCTCTGGTGTCATCAACAGAGGCTGGCACATGACTATTTTGCCATAGCACTATTTTTTGGAGTTAGTGCTTGGACCAGCATCTGGATCAATAGATTGTTTCCCTCTAGGATAATATGTTTGTGGCTGATGCTGTAATATCCCCTTCTCAGTAGTAAGCAATGCAGTGGCCTGTTAGCCTATTTCAAATGCCCATAGGTTCGTCGGAGGTAAAATTAGAGTTTCTAGTTTTTTGGAGGTTTTTGGTGTTTTCAGGGGTGTGCATGTTGGAGTTTTGCGATTTGGATTCTGGATTCTTTCTAGGTTTTCAGAAAGCTTTGTAGTGGTATGACATGCATCTGAATCGGACAACTTTTTCGTGACTTACTATTTTTAGTAAGTTACGACGACTGCTCGGATTGCGGTTAAAATGAGTTTGGAACAACTTACTATTTTTAGCAGTATGCTATTTTTCATAAGTTCTATTTTTGGCAATGCTCCGGTTGGTAGTAGTTCAGCAGTCTAGTGCAATTTCCATTTTGGGCAAGGCGGTTTGGGTATATTTGGTTTTCAGCAGTTTGAGGCTCATTTTGGTAAATTGATCATTTAAGTCATTTTAATATTTTCTATCTTTTGAGGCCCCATGGCCTAGTCTAATGACTTAATGATGTTTTAAAAGGTGGAATTTTGAGTGGGACGCCTCATCGGGAGTATTTTAATATTTTATAATGTTTATTATGGCCCATTTGCCATGGATGCCTAGGAATGAGGGAGAATAAAGTATATTTCAAAAAAAAAAATTTCAAATGTTTTGGGCATCCTTTCTTGGAGGGAAAAAGGAGGAATTCAAAGAGTCACCTCAAAGTGCTATTTATACAGGCCTTTGCTCCATCATTTGGCATCCATATTCTACTACGACGAAGTGCTGCTGAAATGATTTCAGACCCTTGGCTTTGAGGAACGCATACCTTCTAGCAATTAATCAGTTTTGTGTTTGAAAGATAACACCTAGCTGAGTGTGATTGCTTCTTCAATTTAGAGTTGCAGATTGAGCTTCATAGTTTGAAGGTTTTGATGTTATTTTCTGATTTTAATGTTGCTGGTTTGTGCATAGTTGAATCATATTTTCATTCATAACTCCGTGGTGGAGTTTTTATTGGTTCTGGGTATTGAAGATATCTTCTTTCCTACCTTGGGCGCCCCCTTGCAGCAAGTTTTAGATTTTATTATGATGTCTCCAATTTTCTAGAGCTGGTCGCCCTTGTCAAGGAGGTTTGTCATTTCTAGATTTTTCTTTGGGAAGCACGCATAATTGTTCGAGGGGTATTGATGTTGTTTGTTGTCTTTTTCTTGGTCCCCCTCCTCCTAGCTCTCATTTGCATTTGGTTTGGTGTCATTTGGATGAGTATTGTTGGAGTTATGAGCATTTTGGTGTTTCCATAGCTTGCTGGTTTGTGTTTTCAGTTTGTTGCATTTTCATATGAGACCTGGTTTGTTTAATGCCATAGTCCTTTGATGATCTCATTCATATTTGTAATAAGGAATATTGTGAAATCATTGTACTAAAGATAGAGCAAAAATCATCAAAAAATAATTGTAAAAGAAAGCATATTGGAACATTGATTACAGTAGTACTGTTTAGCTATTTACTTTCAACAAGTTACATTTTGTATTTACTACTCCCGCTGAATAAGTGGTTGAGTTATTTATATTTCAATTCTACTTCACTCTCGCTGAATAAGTGGTTGAGTGTTTTAATTTAAATATTGTAATAACGCTCCTGTTGAATAAGTGATCGAGCTTTCATGGTCGGTTATCCGCCTACTTTACTTTCAGAATGGTTGGCTAGCCGCCTACAACATTTTACTTTTCATTTCCAGTTTATAGCTAACGATCCCTTCGCACCGCATGCTCTCACCTTGCCCACATCGGGATCTTTGTGATTAGAAAGTGAAGAGTTCTATTTCAGCTGATTATATTTTGGAGCTAACCTTAATGGGTGCATTGTTGTTTGGTAAAATTTCAAAAAAAAACTAAGGGGGTTATCTCAGATGTTGACCATAGTGCTCGTGCTGCCACTTGCATTAATCGTCAAACTAAACATTGAAAGCAATTGCTTGATTTGTGGTTGAGAAGGCTTTGATGATGGTTTAGCAGTTATCTATAACTAACTTGTTAGGGAAGCTTTTTGAGATTGTATGATAGCATGCATGGACTCAAATAAGTGAGCAATATGTACATATTGCATAGGCATATAATCCAAGCTATGGGTACTCTCTCTAAACCATGTGTTGCAAAGGCTAAACTCAGTAGTGTACGAGGCACATATACTGCTATGTATTGGAGCAATTCATTCAGAAAAAGGTCACATATTAGACGTATTGTGCAGTTGGCTGCATATTTTAAATTGTGGTTGTCAACAAAATAAATTATGGGACAAATGGGATAATTTTTAATAAATTAGAAGCAATATGTAATATTTATGTCTTTTTTCATACTCATTAAGCCCAAAGTTAAATCATAGATGACTCAAATTGAGTAACTTTACATGAACTTGTGAAAAAATGAGAGTCAAAGCTATGTTCCATGGGGTCTCAAGATAAGGAGATGTGTCTGAGGGACAGGGGGACCAAGGGCCTGGATTTGGGGATGGTGGTGGGTGGAGGTTAGGCGCACACCATTTTCACAATTTTATCACTTTGTTTTTTGCAACAAGTCCTTACTATTTTTAAAACTTGGGAGTGATTTGGAATGAGGCTTAGGTGCCTATTTATCACTTTTCGGTGATTGCTTAGGGTGTGGGTGGCACATATCGAAAACTCTTTTTGATCTTTAAAAAATATTGAATTTTTCATTTTCTTGTTGTGGGGGTTGCTTTGATGTGTCGGAAAGGTCCCCTCTTTTGAGGAGGACATCTCATAAATGTCCTCGGGTTGGCAACAGAGGTGGTGGGATGGTAGGGCAACATTTTCCCCAAGTCCCTACATCTTGGAAATGCGTGGATTTTAGGAGGGATGTGTCCCCATGGAACAAGGAGTCAAAGTCAAAAGATCATCAAAAACTTGCTGAAGACTAATGAGTTTTTATTCAAATTTGTGTCAAAAAGTCACGATGGAACTTTTTTCTTGTTCCCTTTCCTCACTACCAAGTAGTTATTTTCATGACCATTGATAATATAACAATTAGCTATTTATGCTTGTATTTTTTTTGTTCCTAGGAACAATTTGTAATAACCACCTGTTGGCCTCACTTTTGAACTCGGCCAATTTAAAAAAAAAATTCATGCTTATTGTGCATAATGTGTAGTCATTTCAAACCTCCACATCAACTTTGAAAATTCAAGATGAATTAGCTAGTCCTTCTCAAGTTTTAATTAAGACTTTAAGTGTTCTATAGATCTCCAAAAAATCATATGTGGTTTCAAAAATAGTGTGATGTTCCCTTATTGAATCAAGCCAATTTGCTTTTAAATTCTCTAAACTTTGATTGAACAATGGATCTTAACAGTATATTTCAAAGATAGTATTTCCCTTAGTAAATTTAGTTAAGAATACTTATAGAGGAGAGTCGAACTTAATGAATTCAGGCTTTGTGTTTAATATGCAACTTGTTGTTTTTAAACTTGAATATAAATGGAAAAGTTTAATGAATTTTGGTTCTGTGTTTAATATGCAAACTTCTTGTTTGTAAACTGGAATATAAATGGCGAAATCCGACCCTCTTCTTGACTTCGTCTCTTGATCTTCTCCTACAGTTACTCGTTCTTGGCTGTGTCTTCTGTAATTGATTATAAGAGTGGCCGCCTCAAGAATGGAAGACAAGATCGGCCGCGTCTGGGAATGTCCTTGATGGGTTCTGCCTTAATGTTGGTTTTGCTTGTATCTGATCGACTTGGAGGTTCTGTAGATTACTTCTGGTTTAGAATGTTGTCTTCTAGTCTTCAATTCAATTATTTTCTGATGATCTCCTTCCCAACACCCGATTTAATATAGGCTTTGTGCCCAAGAGACACGTCTCTAACTATTGCCTTATGCGTCCCTTCATTTTTGTCTTCTTTTGCTTAATTCGTCCTTCTTATGGCTGTTAAACATTTGGTTAGTAAATAAACAAATGATATATTATGTAGCTATATCTAACCATATATATATATGTGTGTGTGTGTGTGTGTGTATTGTATCTATTAAAATGTAAATGTATTAGGTTGATTTCCTAAATACTTCCCTTATGATGGGGACATCACAAGTCTCCCCCTCTTGATTTTGCTTGTCCTCAAGCAATTCCTTCTTGGTGTACTTGTCTTATCTTGGAAGAAGATCATAACGTTTTTTTACACTTAATCTCCTTCCAAGCCTTCTGGATACCTCAATTTTGAGTATATCCAGCCTTATAATCCTGGAAGATGATTGTAACCTTGTTACCCTTAATCTCCTTCCAGGCCTTCTGGATACCTTTTGCTAAGTCTATCCAGCCTTATAATCCTGGGAATATATTGTAACCTTGTTATTCTTAATCTCTTCCTAGGCCTTCTGGGTACCTTTTTTTCTTAAGAGTACTCAGCCTAAATCCCGGAAGCGACCCTTTCACTTCTTGGGCCTTATGGACACCCTTTTTGGGTGTATCCATCCTTAAGATCTTCGAAAGAACTTTGGCTCTGTCTAGGCCTTATGGATACCCTATTTGAGTATATCCGTCCTTATGCAGATTATCTTCATGGGACGCTTATGAGCAAGAACAATGTCCTATTAACTTATTTTAAAGATATTACATACAATAGACTACGTTTGTTCTAGTCAAGGGCCATTATGTCTTTCCCGTCTTGAATTTGTTTATCTTTGAATGCCTTAATAGTTTCTTCCCTTTCCCATGTAGCATCTTCTTTAGGGAGTCCTTTCCATTTGATTAAAGACTCGGTAATGATCCTATTCCTTAATTTTCTTTCTCTAGTATCTAGGATAACTTCTGGTTCCAAGGTAAGTTGTCCTTCATCTAGCGGAGGTAACTCAGTGCAAGGGGTGACTTGCTGTCGAAGGACCTTCTTAAGCCCGGATACATGGAAGACATTATGGATCTTGCTATGCTCTGGTAGTTCTATCTCATAAGCTACCTCACTCACCTTCCTTATAACTTTATAGGGACCGTAGAAACGTGGCATGAGCTTTTCAGTCCCACTCTTCTTGATTGATGTTTGCTTGTATGGTTGTAGCCTCAAAAACACTAGATCTCCAATTTCAAAGGTCCTTTCTATGTAGTATCGATCAGCATAGACCTTTTGCTGGTTCTGGGCCTGTTGCCGATTTTCCTTGAGTGCTTTCATGAGGTCAACACTTTGTTGGATGAAGTCTTGTGCACTTTTCACTTTGCTTTCTTGGATGACCAAGTTCCCAAAGGAAGGAGCTTCATATCCATATAGAGCCTGAAAAGGGCTCATCCCAATTGACATGTGGTGGGTGGTATTATAACAATACTCGCCCATGTGTAGCCACTTTATCCATGCGGTTTGTTGTCCTGTGACATAGTTCCTTAAGTAACCTTTGATCCATTTGTTAACTATCTCCGTTTGCCCATCCGTTTGTGGATGGTAACTTGTGCTAGGAGTTAGACTTGTCCCTGCTAGCTGAAAGAGCTCTTGCCAAAATTGGCTAAGGAATTTGCTATCTCGGTCACTGATGATTGTCTTGGGTATTCCATGGAGTCGAAAGACTTCCTTAAATAATAATTCTGCTATCTGATGAGCTTTATATTCTATTGAGATTGAAAAAAAGTGGTCATACTTTGTAAGTCTATCCACTATCACATAAATGCTATCTTTCCCATGCACTTTGGGCAAACCAGTTATGAAATCCATCGAGATGCTTTCCCATTTTTGGTTGGGAATGGGTAGTGGTTGTAGCAAGCCTGCGGGAGGGTTTTGTTCCACTTTATTTTGTTGACAAATCATGCACTCTTGTACATGTTTCAGCACATCTCTCTTTAATCCTTTCCATGAATACTTTTCTTTAATCTGCTTATAAGTCTTGTAGTACCTTGTCATGTCCCCGTTTTAGCTGACACTGTTTGTTGACGAGGTTAGCCTATTATTCGATCCTCGTAGGTTGACAGGAGTGTGCAGAGGATCATTTGGGGCAGTTACTCAGTGTTTGGTAGCTCCAGTTTTGCAGTTGTGTCAGGTCTGGCCTTCGCAGAATCTTCCAGAGTGCATTTTCAGGAACTTTCTATTTTTAGAAAATTAGGTCAGGCGGAAGTTGCTATTTTGGGCAGGGCACCTGGTTCAACTTTTCAGCTCAAAATCGACCCAGTTCAGCAGTTGGTTGATTTGACGGAGAAATAAGGAGTAATTAATGATTTATTAAATATTTAATAATTTGACTTTATATTAAAGTCACTTTATTGAAATATTTAAATATTTAATTATTTGGCTTAATTATAAAGTATTTATTATACTTTATAATAAACTATTAAATGTGACTTAATGAGTATTTTATATTCATTAAAATATGGACGCCAATAATTAATGATTTCTCCTAAGTATCAAAGGCAAATTAAATCATTTAATTTAAATGATTATTTTAAAAGAGAGTTGGGTCGAATTTCTTCAAAGAATATATATATTTCCACTCAAGGCAAAATCGAACTATTCTGAATTTCTGATATTATTATTCAATTTTGTCTTTCGTGCTCTGAGCATTGGAGTTTGCAAACCCTAGGGTTTCTGGCAGACAGGCGTTTCTGGAGAATGAAAACTCTTCAGAGATCAGGCAGACTGAGGCTGTGCAATACCAGCTGAAGCTTGCACTTGGTGATTTCACACAGGGATCACAGGTTGAATTTACTGACAGGTTCATCAGACATTAGCAGAGATAATCATCTACCTTTTGAGGCGACTTCATCAGAGAACTTATTTTAGAGATCTGGCATTGTTTCTTGGAGGCCGTACTTTGTCCTTATTACTGCAGCAGGCCGTACTTTCTGTATTTTCTAGGCCGTACCTTCTCATCTCCAGAGAAACGCATCTATTCTTCAGAGTCTGGTGATTCTGGCTTGGGCGCCTTGGTACTGGGGTTGTTTCTTGCCTGTGACTGGAGAGCAAAAGGGATATATTATTTTCTACATGCATTTATTGCTGCTACAGCCGCCATTAAAGAGAAATCAAGTTTTTTTCAATAAATTTATTGTATCTCATTCATATCTCCGTTTTTATTATTGTATTTGCTCTGGAAGTCAAATATATTGAAGCGCCTACCTTATTTGAGCAAGATCTGAGCATAAATTGCGTTCTAGAATTTATTTAGAATTTTTAGCATTTTTCTTAAGAAAATCGCAGCATTTTATTTTGTCTGAAAATTCATCAAAACACAAAAAAAACCAAAAATTGCAAGAAAACACAAAAATATCAGTTAGGGTTTGAACAGAGAACCATCAGGGTTCTGACAGTGGTATCAGAGCACAGATCTCCTGCCATCCTGTGCTTTTCAGTTGCTTTTTCAGAAGACAGTGCTTTTTGGTTTCCTTTTATGAGCCAAGATATTATTCAGTATACTAGAGGTGTAGGGACAGGCAAAGACGAGGATTGGACAGGTCCACCTATCCCTGAAGGTCAGACAATATCAGGAGTACTTGGTTTTCACAGATCCAGTTCTGACGGTAGTGAAAACAGTGTTGCAACCCTAATGGCAGAACGTGAGACTTCCTCAGAGACTCGCAGGGATCCAGGGAAGGCGCATGCAGAGGGTGATATTACTGATGAGGAGTTTAGACGAAGACATGATAATATGATGGACATGATGTCTCAGTTGATGGGTACCATTAGACAGTACACACCCACACAGCCTCATACATACAGATTGGTCAGACGAGGGAACTGCACCCGTGGATCAGCCATTAGCATCAGCACCTCGACAGCCGTCTCCGACCTATCAGGAGCGTAGGCCAGGTCAGCCTACTTTCTACCTAGGGAGACTCCACCACAGACTCCGGGCAGAGCCAGCATCAGGAGTTTCAGCCACATAATGGCATGTCCGTGGCAGACTTGACGAGATTTCATGGTGAGTACATGTCACTAGCACCTGAGATCCGGCAGGCACTTACGTTTCATGAGTTTATTGATGTCTATAAACCCAGAGGAGGAGGCAGATTTGACCGTAGACCCCCACAGCATCAGCAGCCGCAGCCACAGGTGAACCGGGATTTGCAGTATGCGGTTAGCAAGATTACCTTGCCATATTTTGATGGGTCTGAAAAGACATCAGCGAGGTCTTGGGTTCAGAAACTAGACAATTACTTATCACTTAGGCCTATGCAGGAGGATGAGGCAATTAAATTTGCTACTTTGCATCTCGACGGAGTAGCACATGATTGGTGGCACCACGGTATGTACACGCTTGGCCATCATGCAGTTAATACCTATCAGGAGTTCACTAGCAGGCTGATAGAGAGATTTGATAAAAAGGATCCAGAACTTTATTTCAGAGAGTTGGCTCAGCTCAGACAGACAGGCAGTCTGGATTCATACATTGGTGAGTTTCAGAGAGTGGCAGTCATGGTGACTGGCATTTCAGAACGGAGACTCATTATACTCTTCGTTGAGGGCTTGACAGAACCCATGAGAGGTTGGGTTAAGGCTTTTGACCCTCCCACTCTTCAGGAGGCGATGCGGAAGGCAAGGAGTATGGAGCTTGCTGCTCCGAAGAAACAATTTCAGCCTAAGACAAACAACTTGCCTGTGGAGGAGAGTCATACACCAGTTGCAGAACCAAAAAGGAAACCAGTTGCAAGAATTGATGATGCAACTCGGGATGAATTGAGAAAGAAACAACTTTGTTATTGGTGCAAAGCACCCTACAACAAGGAGCATGATTGTCCTTTGAGACCGAAGGGCAGAGCCAACCGCGCCATGTGGGTTTACTATGATGATGACGAGTCTGATAATTCAGACCAGCAGGTTGTTTCAGAACATGCAGAGGCAGGGAATGCCTCTATGGAGTTTGGGCCCGATGCCAACTTATCCCCGTTGGTGTTATCTGCTAGTGTACGGGATGACTCATTCAGGTTTAGGGGATTAGTGGAGGGACAGTGATGTATTGCTATGCTCGACACTGGAGCCACACACAATTTCATCGATGAGAGCTTCGTCAGTAGATGTAGACTCCAGACAGAGGATTTCAATGGATTCAGAGTTCGGGTGGCAGATGGATATACACTCACTTGCACTCGACGGATCTGTAATCTCACTCTCATGCTGAATGATTATGAGTTGCAGGCAGACTTCTATGTAGTCAACCTGGGTGGGATGGATTTAGTATTGGGTATGAGATGGCTTCAGGACATCAGTGTGTTCACCCTCAACTTGCCTAAAATGGAGATGAGATTTGAGGTACAGGGCAAGAAATATGTGTTGAGGGGAATTACAGATGGCAGCCTTCGTTCTATCTCTCTTGTTAGTAGGAAGAGTGGGATGGTAGAGGAGGATTTTGTGCAGACCAGGCATGGTTATGCTCAGTACCCCGGGGGTTCTGAGACAGTCGTTTGGGAGCAGCTTAGTGGTTTGGGTCCGTTTGTGACCAATCCATTGTTTGAGATGAATGTTATATCTTCATACGACAATCCACTCTTTGAGTTTGATATGGGTCACTCACCTGATCCTGGTCTTGAGCAGAGTAATGTTGATAGCGTTTGGGATCCTACTAGTGCACCGGGATTTCAGACTCAGCTCACGGAGGAGTATCACAGTGTGTATATGGTGCAGAGTGCATATGGCTTCATGATTGATCCGCATGTACACAATTTGTTTCAGGTGCACAGTTCTAGTATGCACGTACTTGATATGTTGGATGATAGTATATCTCGTGCAGTTTTAGGGGGTAAGTGTTGCTTGCAGTTTGACTTGCCTCCTTCTGAGTTTCTTGATCCTATGCCGGACCGCACTGAGGTTAATAGGGAATGGTATTTTATTCTTGCTGATCAGTTGTGGGAGTTACAGGAGTCAGTTGTGGCCAGCAGGAACATTGTCCGGTACTATCCTTGGGATCCAGGTGGTGCAGTGCAGCTGTATTTGCAGAGATTGCTTGAGGACAAGCAATTTCAGGGAGGGCGGACTGTCATGTCCCCGTTTTAGCTGACACTGTTTGTTGACGAGGTTAGCCTATTATTCGATCCTCGTAGGCTGACAGGAGTGTGCAGAGGATCATTTGGGGCAGATACTTCAGTGTTTGGTAGCTCCAGTTTTGGTTGTGTCGGTTGGGCCTTGAGAATCTTCCAGAGTGCATTTTCAGGAACTTTCTATTTTTAGAAAGTTAGGTCAGGCGGAAGCTGCTATTTTGGGCAGGGCACCTGGTTCAACTTTTCAGCTCAGAATCGACCCAGTTCAGCAGTTGGTTGATTTGATAGAGAAATAAGGAGTAATTAATGATTTATTAAATATTTAATAATTTGACTTTATATTAAAGTCACTTTATTGAAATATTTAAATATTTAATTATTTGGCTTAATTATAAAGTATTTATTATACTTTATAATAAACTATTAAATGTGACTTAATGAGTATTTTATATTCATTAAAATATGGACGCCAATAATTAATGATTTCTCCTAAGTATCAAAGGCAAATTAAATCATTTAATTTAAATGATTATTTTAAAAGAGAGTTGGGTCGAATTTCTTCAAAGAATATATATATTTCCACTCAAGGCAAAATCGAACTATTCTGATATTATTATTCAATTTTGTCTTTCGTGCTCTGAGCATTGGAGTTTGCAAACCCTAGGGTTTCTGGCAGACAGGCGTTTCTGGAGAACGAAAACTCTTCAGAGATCAGGCAGACTGAGGCTGTGCAATACCAGCTGAAGCTTGCACTTGGTGATTTCACACAGGGATCACAGGTTGAATTTACTGACAGGTTCATTAGATATTAGCAGAGATAATCATCTACCTTTTGAGGCGACTTCATCAGAGAACTTATTTTAGAGATATGGCATTGTTTCTTGGAGGCCGCACTTTGTCCTTATTATTGCAGCAGGCCGTACTTTCTGTATTTTCTAGGCCGTACCTTCTCATCTCCAGAGAAACACATCTATTCTTCAGAGTCTGGTGATCCTGGCTTGGGCGCCTTGGTACTGGGGTTGTTTCTTGCCTGTGACTGGAGAGCAAAAGGGATATATTATTTTCTACATGCATTTATTGCTGCTACAGCCGCCATTAAAGAGAAATCAGGTTTTTTTCAATAAATTTATTGTATCTCATTCATATCTCCGTTTTTATTATTGTATTTGCTTTGGAAGTCAAATATATTGAAGCGCCTACCTTATTTGAGCAAGATCTGAGCATAAATTGCGTTCTAGAATTTATTTAGAATTTTTAGCATTTTTCTTAAGAAAATCGCAGCATTTTATTTTGTCTGAAAATCCATCAAAACACAAAAAAAACCAAAAATTGCAAGAAAACACAAAAATATCAGTTAGGGTTTGAACAGAGAACCATCAGGGTTCTGACATACCCTTGGTGACCGGCTAGAGGACCATCATGGAATTCCTTTATTATTTTGTTCTTTATCCTTGAGTGGGGAACAAGAAATACCCTTCCCTTATATAGGACAAGGTCATCCGACACCTTATACTCTTTATTTGGCATCCTTCCTTCTAAAATCTTGGAGGCCTGTGCATCTTTGGCATACTCGGTGATAGTGTCATTTTGTAGAAACCCCATTTTCCCCTGTTTTCTGAATTTGACTGTTTTTGATCGTTTTGTTTGTATTTTGTTTTTTTTGTGGTTTTTGCATGAATACAGAAAATTGCGATTTTGCAAGAATTGAATGTAAAATCCAAATAAAATCATATAACTCTGGAATGGATAATATCTATTGAGAATATTGATGCCAAACCATTTATTCAACTTCTGGAATGATTACAAATTAGATCCACATACATGCAAATAAAAAGGTAACACTTTATTTGATAAAAACCTGATATTGCAGCAAGTGAACAAATGCTTGAATTGGTACGGCCTTCACATGAATCGACCTCTCCCTTTGTCTGGTGATCTCCGATTGCTCCCAATACAACTGCGCCCCAATTGGATGAAGATAGAAGACCAGAAGAAAAGCGTATTTCTCAAGATAAGTGTAAAAGACCTTACCTGTCAGGGTCGTAGGAAGCTGGACACAGAAAGGCTGAGACGTTCCTCCCAAAGTCTTATTTAGTATTTGTAATCTGCACTCAGTTTTATTTACAAATCCAAGTGTCCACAAGTTAGCTTTGATGCCTAATTTCCAAACAAAAGATATAATCACATTTGGCAGAAAATGAGAATACAAGAAGGGGGTCATGTATCTTATCAGGAGAAAGAAACCATGTCCCACCTAAGTAGCCTAAGGCCTATCACCTCCTAATTGCCCAATCCCTATTCCAGGGCCTAAGGGGCTGTAGTCTAGGTGAGACCCCCAACCTTACAACCCAATCCCGAATCAAGGGCCTAAGGGGCTGAAGGGCCCAATCCCTTGAATGGGCCTAAGGAGCTGTAGGTGGGGTTTTTAGGCAATCTACTTAGAGCCTGATTCAATCCTCCTGATAGAATAACATGCTCCGAACAGACAGTTTGTTTGCAAACATTAACTTGTACCTAATTTTGCTTATCTTTGAAAAGAAAGTATATTTTTCTTTATACAGAAACTTTGTAACAAAATAAACCAGTTGCTACTCATAGTTTGATCATATTCAATTTCTATGATTATGTTCTTACTGCACCTAAATGAATTAATAACAGATTAGAATAATGTTCACATTCGTATTTGGAAAAAAATATAATTTATCCACTATACACAGAAATCAGAGTGTAAATCTAAATCTAAGTAATTTCTTTGCATATTCCAATTTCTCATTACACAGGGACGCAGTCTAGACTTATAAACTCATAACAGTGCTTTAGCAATTCTAGTCATAGTTCTACGTATTAGGGAATTCTCTTTGAGAAGACAGAAACCCGTGCTTCCTGGACATTCCTCGGACTTCAGTCCGTCTATGGCCAGACCCCTGTTCATTTGCGGGGATGGTTCTAATTACTCAAATCATTCTCAGAAATGATATTTCCAATGACGCAAGTGTTCCAGGTTTCTTAATTCAAAATAAATCATAAAAATGCTTTAGCGAAGACAACCATTGTTCATACTGGGTGAGGATATCCAAAGTAAGGAAAATACGCATAAAAACTAAGTGAGAACTCTCACCGTTATGATCAATGTCCGCCTTCTGTCCCGTCGCTTTCTGCTCCCTTCCAAAAACATTCATCCCCATTCTCCATCGAGCATCTTATACCTGTCGATGCTCTTCACGGGTATGTCGCTTGCTTGAGGGGAGATGTCTTTTGCGAATAAAGCTTTTGAAAATAAATGAATTCTAAATCTTGCGTTTTTTCCTTAATTCGCTTTTTGTATGGAAGATGTCATATTTATTTTATTTATAGCATTCTTTTATGTGGAAGTTGTGATTTAATTAAAAGCTAACATTTAATTGTTATTTTATATACATATCTATCATTTAATTATTGTTTTATATATATCTATTATTTAATTATTATTTTACATATAAATATATATTGATTTTCCTTTTTTACACCTTGTCAAGCTCAAGAAGTAAAATTAACCTTTTAATAAATTTATGTAAATGTGAGAGTTTCTTTGGGGATATGACAATAAGGAGTACGGCTTAAATAATGAAGGTACGGCCTGCTGCAGGAAAGTATGGCTTGCTACAGCAACAGCAATATAAAGTACGGCCTCTCTGTGAAGTCTCCAGATCTCTGAGTGTAGGCGCCTAACTGATAAAATTCCTCTGGATGAATATCTCACTGAATAACCCTGAATATAATTCGCCTGTGAAGCTCTGTGATAACTCCTGAGTGAAGATATCTCTCTGACTGGCAATAGATCAGCTGGTATTTCACAGCCTCTGAATCGCACCCACTGAAGATGGCTCATTCTCCAATGTCTGTAGACAACATAAACCCTAGGCTTCGTTCTCCGGAAGAAGACTTGATCAAATTTCAATATTCAATATCATGATGAGCTCGAATTTCAATGAAACCCTTATATCTCCTCAAAAGTGCGAATTTTCACAATTAGGTATCATTTAAATAATTCGAACTTTTCCTTTTTAATATTTCAATAGTTTCAAATCACATTTTTAATTATAAAATATAATTAAAAACGGCCCCTTCCATGATGGGCGACCCCCTTCAGCAATTCACTTAAGTTATAATATTAAAATATTATAACTTTATAATATAAGCTCCAAAAATAATTAATATTTAATTAATCAATTAAATATTAATATCTCCCTCGAAAAGTGTCCGATTCACGAACCGTCTGAAGCTGGTGACTAAGTGAATGATTCTGCACATGATCAATCCATACTGCTAAAAATAGCAGGGGTGCCTCGTGAGTGCCATCTGCTAAAATAGCAACTAAAGGCAAATGGTGTCGAATGAGCCCGAACGGTGGTGGTCGACAAGCGGCTAGGCCAAGCTCCATCAAGACCACTCTATTCCCTCTCCCAGCCTACGAGGGTCGCATAATAGGCTAATCATATGCTCGAGAGATGTCAACTAGAAGGGGACATGACGGTCCAGCCCTCCGAAATTGCTTGTCCTCAAGCAATCTCAACTCGGATGCTGCGAATATATCGCTCTCCCATGTAGCATCCTCCAAATCTCTCCATTTCATTAAATATTCCCCATTAGCCCTCCTCAGCTGTCTCTCTGTACTCCGGGATAGACTCGGGGTACTAAAATCAACTTTCCCTCATCATCTAAGGGAGGTAAAATTGCAGAAGGTACCACACGGTGTCCCAACGCCTTCTTGAGACGTGACACATGAAAAACATTGTGTACCCTGCTCTCTGCCGAAAGCTCTAGCTCATAAGCCACCTCCCCAACAAGCCTCAGGATCCTGAAAGGACCGTAATATCGTGGCTTAAGCTTCTCTGACCCACTCTTCCTAAGAGTAGACTGACGGTAGGGCTACAACATAAGATAAACCATGTCACCCACCTCAAAAGACCTCTCTGTCCTCTTCTGATCTGCGTACTGCTTCTGCTGATTCTGTGCCTTAGCAATATTCTCCTTGAGAGCCCTCATAGTGTCCGGCTCTCCTGCGGCAAATCTCCAGCCTCGGCACTCTACATCACTCAGTAGCAAATCAGAAGCCTGGCGCCTCATTGGTACAACGCCATGAAAGGGGACATCTGATGGGTCATGGAATGTCGTGTTGTAGCAATACTCACACAAATGAATCCACTTGACCCATGCCTTTTGCTGCCCTGCAATATAGTTCCTGAGGTAACCTTCCACCCATTTATTCACTATCTCCGTCTGCCCATCGATCTGCGGGTGGTAACTGGTGCTCGGTGTAAGTTCGGTCCCATAGAGTCTGAACACCTCCTGCCAGAAGTGACTCAAGAACCGACTATCCCTGTCGCTCACAATGCTCTGAGGCAACCCATGTAATTTGAATACCTCACGGAAGAAGACCTCTGCTACCTGTGTAGCTGTGTAAGTGGTGGTAATCGGAAAGAAGTGGGCATACTTTGTTAGCCGATCCACAACTACATATATGCAATCTCGTCCTTGGGCTTTAGGCAAGCCCGTAATGAAATCCATCGACAGGCATTCCCACTTCCTGTCAGGAATTGGAAGTGGCTGCAATAATCCTGCCGGGTACGTATTCTCCTGCTTGTTCTGCTGACAAACAGGGCACTCACGCACATACTGAAGAACATCTGCCTTAAGTCCTTTCCATGTGAATCTCTCCCGAATCTGTCTATACGTCTTGAAGTACCCGGGATGTCCTGCTGTAGGTACATCATGAAAGGCTCACATGATAATGTTCTTCACCTCTGATCGTGGGATCAAATAAATCCTGTTCTTGTAAATGATCAAGTCATTCACAAGCGTGTACCTGGTGTCAATTGTCGATCCCTCAACAATGCTGGAAGCCCAAGTATCCTTGGCATACTCTGCCACAATCAAATGCCTCCAATCCTCTGAAATGTGAACCATAGAGCTCAGATAAGGCCTGCGTGAAAGAGCATCAGCTACTACATTCTGGGTTCCTTTGATATAAGAGATATCAAAGTCATATGCCTGCAATTTGCTCACCCACTTCTGCTGACGATCATTGAGATCTCGCTGCCCCAGGAAATGCCTCAAACTGTTGTGGTCTGTTTTAATGCAAAATTTGCTGCCCACTAGATATTGCCTAAATTTCGCTAAGGCATGCATTATAGCTAACATATCCTTATCATAAATGCTGTAGAGTCTCTCTGGCCCTCTGAGTTTACGGCTCTCATACACAATAGGGTGCTTGTCCTGCATAAGCACCGCTCCAATGCCCTCACCAGAAGCATTGCACTGAAGCTCAAAAGGCTTCGAAAAATCTGGTAGTGCCAACACTGGGCACGTAGTCATCAACTCCTTGAACCTCACAAAACACTCCTGTGCCTCAGGAGTCCAACAAAATGCACCCTTTTTCAACAAATTTGTCATAGGGGCTGCATGACGTGAATAACCATTCACGAATCTGCGGTAAAACCCACACAAACCAAGAAATCCCCACAGCTGTGTAAGGTTCGCCGGAGTAGGCCAGTCTATAATGTCGCGGATCTTCTCAGGATCCATCCGCACTCCCTCTGCACTGATGATATGATCTAAGTATAACAATTCGGTCATCCCCAAATCACATTTGGACTCCTTGGCGTACAAGGACTCCCTCTCCAAGATACTGAGTACTGTCTCAAGATGGGCCAAATGCTCCTGCCATGTCCTGCTGTAAATAAGAATGTCATCGAAGAAGACCAGTACAAATCTCCTCAGCAGTGAATGGAAAACCCTGTTCATGGTGGACTGAAAAGTCGTTGGCGCGTTGGTTAGCCCAAATGGCATCACCACAAACTCGAAGTGCCCACAATGACAACGGAATGCAGTCTTCTCAATGTCCTGCTCACGAACCCTAATCTGATGATATCCTGACCTTAAGTCTATCTTCGTGAAGTAGCATGCACCATGGAGCTCATCAATAAGCTCATCGATACGAGGTATTGGGTACCTGTTTTTGATAGTCCTCTTATTCAGGACTCTGTAGTCTATGCACATGCGTAGGGTGCCATCCTTCTTCACCAGAACAACTGAAGAAGCGAATGGTGATTTGCTAGGTCGAATGTGACCCATAGCAAGTAACTCCTTGATTGTTTTCTCGATCTCATCTTTCAACCGCTTGGGATGTCTATAAGGAGTAATCATAACGGGCTTAGCACCCTCCTCAAGCTCAATAATGTGCTCAATGCCCTTGTCTGGAGGTCTCCTTGGCGGAATATCACTGAATACCTTCTCATGCTTGACTCTCAACTGCTGTATGTCCGGATGATACTCAGTCTTCTGCTGTCCCTCCTGTATAGGTGCCAATGTGCACTCGGCAGCCCACTCTACCATGTCATGTCGCATGAGTCTCTCCATCTGACGAAAGGAAATAGTTTTGATGTTGCTGTCCCGTATTGCCTTTAGAATGTGTGTCTTCCCATCCACATCAAAACGAATCTCCATGTCCTTGAGACGAAGAGTGACTTCCTCAAGGGAATGAAGCCACTTCATGCCCAAGACTAAATCGATATCCCCCTTGTTCACCACGTAATAATCAGCCTTGAACTCATAGTTGTTCAAGCGCAAGGGGAGATCCTTAATCATACGTTCACACCTGAGAGTGTAACCATCGGCCACCTTAACACTAATGCCTTCGAACTCCTCTGTGATGAGTCCGCGTTTCTCCACAAATCTAGCATCGATAAAATTGTGGGTGGCTCCTGTATCAAGAAGGGTAATGACCCTCTGTCCTGCCAAAACTCCACGAAGCCTAAATGAACCCTCCTGCTGAATGCTAGATAGGCGTGCCTCCTGAATTTGGAGCTCTGTCTCTGCCTCTGCCTTAGGCTTTGATACCAAGTTAGTTACCGTTGCACCAAAAGCCCGGACTGATAGTGAACAACACCCCTCTTAGCGTTAAGGGGGCAACCCCAGGATAGGTACTCCCGCCGAAGACTCCGGACATGTGGTTGGGCAAACCGCTCGGACAGACCTACGTCACCTTCTGATAGGGGCCCGCATCGGGACATCACAGCCCACCACGCTCCGCGAGTCTCGACCTCGAGACCTCCAGCTCTGATACCACTGTAGAAACCCTTGTTTCCCCTATTTTCTGAATCTGACTGTTTTTGATCGTTTTGTTTGTATTTTGGTTTTTTTGTGGTTTTTGCATGAATACAGAAAATTGCGATTTTGCAAGAATTGAATGTAAAATCCAAATAAAATCATATAACTCTGGAATGGATAAAATCTATTGAGAATACTGATGCCAAACCATTTATTCAACTTCTGGAATGATTACAAATTAGATCCACATACATGCAAATAAAAAGGCAACACTTTATTTGATAAAAACCTGATATTGCAGCAAGTGAACAAATGCTTGAATTGGTACGGCCTTCACATGAATCGACCTCTCCCTTTGTCTGGTGATCTCAGATTGCTCCCAATACAACTGCGCCCCAATTGGATGAAGATAGAAGACCAGAAGAAAAGCGTATTTCTCAAGATAAGGAGTACGGCTTAAATAATAAAGGTACGGCCTGCTGCAGGAAAGTACGGCTTGCTACAGCAGCAGCAATAAAAAGTACAGCCTCTCTGTGAAGTCTCCAGATCTCTGAGTGTAGGCGCCTAACTGATAAAATTCCTCTGGATGAATATCTCACTGAATAACCCTGAATATAATTCGCCTGTGAAGCTCTGTGATAACTCCTGAGTGAAGATATCTCTCTGACTGGCAATAGATCAGCTGGTATTTCACAGCCTCTGAATCGCACCCACTGAAGATGGCTCGTTCTCCAATGTCTGTAGACAATAGAAACCCTAGGCTTCGTTCTTCGGAAGAAGACTTGATCAAATTTCAATATTCAATATCATGATGAGCTCGAATTTCAATGAAACCCTTATATCTCCTCAAAAGTGCGAATTTTCAAAATTAGGTATCATTTAAATAATTCAAACTTTTCCTTTTTAATATTTCAATAGTTTCAAATCACATTTTTAATTATAAAATATAATTAAAAACGGCCCCTTCCATGATGGGCGACCCCTTTCAACAATTCACTGAAGTTATAATATTAAAATATTATAACTTTATAATATAAGCTCCAAAAATAATTAATATTTAATTAATCAATTAAATATTAATATCTCCCTCAAAAAGTGTCCGATTCACGTACCGTCTGAAGCTGGTGACTAAGTGAATGATTCTGCACATGATCAATCCATACTGCTAAAAATAGCAGGGGTGCCTCGCTGAGTGCCAAATACTGCTAAAAATAGCAACTAAGGCAAATGGTGTCCGAATGAGCCCGAACGAAAGCCAACAGGTAAAATTCTGACAACTGAAGCCAAGCCAAGCTCCATCAAGACCCTCTATCCATCCTATTAGCCTACGAGGGTCGCATAATAGGCTAATCATATGCTTCGAGAGATGTCAACTAGAAGGGGACATGACACATTTTTCGAATCCTTTGAAATGCTTGCGATGGTGTTGAGATAGGGCTGCCTAGATAAAGCATCTGCCACCCCATTATTGGTTCCTTTAACATATTCTATGTTGAAGTCATATGCTTGATCTCGGCTCACCCACTTTTGTTGACAATCATTAAGATCTTTTTGATGCATGAAATATCGTAGACTATTGTGATCTGTTTTGATGATGAATCTTGCACAAACTAGGTATTGTCGGAACTTCGCTAGGGCGTGCATGACAACCAACATTTCTTTGTCATAGATAGAGCAGTGCTTCTCTGTTTCTGTTAGCTTGCGGCTTTCAAAGGCTATTGGATGTTTCAATTGCATGACAACTATGCCAATTCCTTCTCCAGAGGCATCACATTGTTGTTCAAATGGTAGTGTAAAGTCGGGAATGGCAAGGACAGGGCAGGTACTCATGGCTTCCTTAAGTTGTTCAAAGGCTTGTTGTGCTTGGTCATTCCACATAAAGGCCCCCCTTTTTGTCAAGTCTGTGAGGGGAGTGGCTAACTTGGAGAAGCCCTTTACAAAACGTCTATAATAGCTGCATAATCCCACGAAGCCTCTAAGTTGAGTCAAGGTCCTTGTCTTGGGCCATTCTTTGTTAGCCTTAATCTTCTCCTCATCCACGCTTACTCCTTCCGCATTGATTTTGTGTCCCAAGTAGAGAATCTCTTCCAACCCAAATTCACATTTTGACATTTTTGCATAAAGGGATTATGATTGTAGAATATTTAAGACTTCTTCAATATGTCGCAAATGCTCTTCCCATGTTTTGCTATAGATCTAGATATCATCAAAGAAGATAAGTAAGAACTTCCTTAGTTGTTGATGGAAAATGTGGTTCATGCATGATTGGAAGGTGGCTGGAGCATTGGTGAGGCCAAAGGGTAAGACTAGAAATTCAAAATGCCCATAATGACATCAAAATGTTGTCTTAGGTTCATCTTCCTTCTTCATTCAGATTTGATGATATCCTGATTGTAAATCAATTTTGGAAAAATATCTTGCTCCATGGAGTTCATCCAATAATTCATCTATCGTTGGGATTGGATACCAATTCTTAATAGTTTTCTGGTTTAAGGCCCTGTAATCTATACACATTCACATGGTGCCATCTTTCTTTTTGACTAACACGATGGATGATGCAAAGGGACTATTACTTGGTTGAATGTGTCCCATCTCTAGCAATTCTTTAATGGTCTTCTCAATCTCTTCTTTGAACCTACGGGGGTGTCTGTAGGGGGTGGTTATCACCGGTTTTGCTCCTTCCAATTCTATGGAGTGCTCAAATCCCCTTTTTGGAGGTAGACCGGGGGGGAATATCTCCAAAAATCTTCTTGTGTCTCTTTAGAATAGGTTGGATATCGATGTGAATTGCTTGCTCATGAGAAGGTGATTTATCTAGCACCATGCATTGTGCTATCCATTCTCCTTGGCCATGCCTTACAATCCTTTCCATCCTTTTGCACGATATCACCTTTGGAGATCCATTTGGCAGCCTTTTAATTGTAACTTCTTGTCCTTTGTGCTTGAAGCAGATTTCCAAGTTTGGGTTATACATGGTAAAGCACCCTAGAGAATTTATCCAAGGCATCCCTAATATCACATCATTTTGTAGGTTCACAACATAGAAATCTCCTCTTATGGTATGTTCATCCAAGTTAATCTCTAATTGAGGAATGACCTTTGTGCATTGATCCTCAGTTCCATTTGCTAGTGCTAACTTGAACCCAATGAAGTTTTGGGCTTCCAATCTTTGTTTTGAGACTAAACTTTTGCTAATAAAGCTATGGGAGGTTCCACTATCAACCAAGGCAATGGTATTCTATCCCTTTAGTGTTCCTTTGATTCAAAAGGGTCTATGCTCACTTGCTTGGGAGATGACTGCTAATGTTCCTTGTTCATCCGGGTCCCATCTTGCCCTTTTGGTAGGGGTTTCTTTTGTCCCTTCATCCCATGCTTCTTCCATTTTATGTATTTGCCCCTTCTTGCATTGGTGGTCTTGTCCCCAAGGCTCATTGCATCTGAAACATAAGCCCTTCTTCATCAATCCTTCCTTTCGTTTGATTGCTTCCTTGTCATGGCATTGGTGTCCCGTAATCCATGGTTCATTGCAGAAGTAACATGCTCTTTCTTCATTCTCCCTTCTTCGTGGGCCTTGTTTAGATTGTGACTTGGATGAGGGGTTCTTAGATCTTTCCTTTGAAGAGCTGGATTCTACCTTCATAACTCTTTGAATTGCCTCCCCCAAGGTTTGTGGTTCTAAGGGGTTCACTATGTTCTTGATTGGTTCCTTGAGTCCTTCAATGAAAAGGTAGGTGAGCCTTCTTTGGAATAGGTCGGGGACCATGATGGCTAACTTTTGGAATTCATTTGCAAAGTCTTCCACTGTTCCATGTTGCCTCAGATGGGTGAGTTCCTTGAAATACCACTTCGGATGCTTTTAATTGAATCTATTGATGAGTCTTTGGGTGAACTCACTATAAGGGACTATTTCAATGTCCTTGGGTGGTGAGTCCATGATGCCACCAATCAGTGTTGTACCTAATAAGTGGAGGACAGCGAATTTAATGGCGTTTTCTTTAGTCATGGGGCTAAGAGATAGGTGGGTGTCAAGCTTTTGAACCCATGATTGAGCGGTGAACTTCTTGGAGCTGTCACAGTAAGGTAAGGCCATCTTATTAATTCTTGATCTAAGGTCTTTGTCGGGATGGTTCTTCCTCCGATTTGGATTGGCTTGAGTCTTGACTTCATAATATTTTTTAAATGGTATAAGACTTTGTATTGTAGGGTCTAATTTGGCATACATATGAGCAATATCTTTTGCACTATTGGTGTTTGGTTCTTCTTCTTCTTCAATGACCTTTTGAATGAATGGAGGCATGGTTGGTCTCAGTGTGGAACTTTGAGTTGAATGCTGATTTTCAGAATGGTTCGAGTGCAATTCCTTCCTTGGAATGGTTCTTTCATTGGTATTGTTGTTATTCATGCTTTGGAGGGTTTGGAGGATCAGCCGATTAGTTTTCTCAAACTTTTCGTTTGTTTGCTCCATGAATGTTCTAAGCTCTTGAGCCAATTTATCAGCGATAACTCCATTTTTGTGGTAGGTTCACATTCATTTCTTCCCTACAGGTTGGCAAGATCAATGCTCTGATACCACTGTGATGTTCCCTTATTGAATCAAGCCAATTTGCTTTTAAATCCTCTAAACTCTGATTGAACAATGGATCTTAACAATATATTTCAAAGATAGTATTTCCCTTAGTAAATTCAGTTAAGAATATTTATAGAGGAGAGTCGAACTTAATGAATTCAGGCTCTGTGTTTAATAAGCAACTTGTTGTCTATAAACTTGAATATAAATTGACAAATTTAATGAATTTTGGTTCTGTGTTTAATATGCAAACTTGTTGTTTGTAAACTGGAATATAAATGGCGAAATCCGACTTTCTTCTTGACTTCGTCTCTTGATCTTCTCCTACAGTTACCCGTTCATGGCCGTGTCTTCTGTAATTGATTATAAGAGTGGCCGCCTCAAGAATGGAAGACAAGATTGGCCACATCTGGGAATGTCCTTGACGGGTTCTGCCTTAATGCTGGTTTGGCTTGTATCTGATTGACTTGGAGGTTCTGTAGATTACTTCTGGTTTAGAATGCTGTCTTCTAGTCTTCAATTCGATTATTTTTTGATGATCTCCTTCTTCCTAGCACTCGATTTAATATAGGCTTTGTGCCCAAGAGACACGTCTCTAACTATTGCCTTATGCGTCCCTTCATTTTTGTCTTCTTTTGTCTTCTTTTGCTTAATTCGTCCTTCTTATGGCTGTTAAACATTTGGTTAGTAAATAAACAAATGATATATTATGTAGCTATATCTAACCATATATAAATATGTGTGTGTGTGTGTGTGTGTGTGTATTGTATCTATTAAAATGTAAATGTATTAGGTTGAATTCCTAAATACTTCCCTTATGATGGGGAGATCACAAATAGATTGTTTTCAAAAGTTTTGCAAGGTTAGAAAACCATCGTTGAAACTCGACAAGGTTCTCAAAACCTTGTCAAAGCTCGAGAAGGTTCTCATAACCACCCAAAAACTTGACAACCACTTTTTAAAGGAAAAAAGGAAAGGAAAAAAGCTATTTTTTGGAAGTTTTATAAGTTTTTAGAGCTCCATTGGTGGCGACAATGGTTATTGGAACCACTTTAAAGGCCAATACATTATTGGAAATACAAAAAAGGAAAGATGAGAGTGGAGGTTTCAAAGATGGTATCAACATTTTTTTTGACAATTTGAAAACTAACCTCAAAAGTGAAAATGAGTTTAGAACTCCACTCTACCGTTGATAGCAACACATTGAGGCATGAATAAAGGTGCGTTGACTATTAGTCAAATAAAGGAAAGTTCCATCATTTTATTTGAAAATTGTTGAAAAGTGCTCTTGGGAGTTAGCTTGTAATTTTTTTTATAGAACTTTGCAAACTCCCAAATTGTAAAAGAGCTAGTTATAGAAGCTGAAAGGTCATTGATTTTCTATTTTATTGTAAAACTTCAAAAAGAGGAGGGGTTTAGTTTTTGAGGGAGAGTTGGGAATTTCTGAAGGAGAAGATTGAGTTTCTCATTTTGTACACAGGAATGAGTCTGTGAGCTCCTTGATTAAAGGAATAAATGGAGGGTAATATGGTTTGTGAATCAAACATGTTTTCTTTTTGTTGTGGGCTCTTCTGTTGGTGAATTTGCAACTATTTCTTTGATGTTTTGTCACATGATTAACTGTAGTTATTTCCTTCATCTTATATGTGCTCTTTATGCCTTCGAGGGATGAATTTGTGTTTTTGTCCTCCTTTTATAGGTATCTTTCTTGTCTCTATTTTAACTTATTTTCCTTTCTCGCTTTCCGATTAAAAGCATACCCTTTAAAAATCTAAAAATTTCATCATACGTGGGAGCTGTACCTCTAAAATTTAGAGGAAGATCGTTGATCCCATTGTTGAAAAACTTAGACTCGGCAATAACTCGGCAGACCCAAAATTTTTAAAAACTCGGGACTCGGCAAAATCTCGGGGAAAAACTTGGCAATAAGTCGGCAAATTTATCGAACATTTGAAAATACACAATTTTTGAAAATATTCTTAAAAACCACATTTATAAACTTATTTTTTAGAACATATTACTGTTTTCATCATATATAAATCAAAATTAGAGTTTAAAACCTTAATACATATCAATCATCGATGTATCATAGACCAAAAAACAAGTTCGACTTCTCAATACATATCAACTTCAAGTTTCAGTATCAATAAAAAAAATCTATCCAAAATTTCTTCTACGACTGAAACTCAAAAGCTTTTGTCGCTGTTGTGCGGGTGGTATTGAATAGATGGTATAGTTGCAATGTCCTCAATAGAAGCCTCAACAGGTGCCTCATCCATAGGGATAGGATCAAGCTGTGTGTGTGAAGAAACTGCCTCTACTAGCTAACCAAGCTCGCCTTCTTCCTCCTCATATGCTGCCACATTTGCTTCCCATTCAACTGCCTCTGCCTCCTTCTCCATCTCAGCGAACTCATCATTACTTATCCGTGGTTCCACATTGGCCTCATCAGGCTCAACAATCCAATTCGAGTATGGATCAATGTCATCAAGGTCAAGTGCTTCATGTGAACTCAGCCCTTGTACCTTCTCATGCAAACGAAGGTTGTATCGAACATAGACAAGGTTATTCAAGCGCTTTTGAGTCAACCAATTGCGCTTCTTTGTGTGAATGGCCTCAAAGACACTTTAGTTGCGCTCACAACCAGATGCACTACAAGGCTGAGATAAAATACGAATGGCAACCTTTTGAAGATTAGGCATTGTGGCACCATAATCTTGCCACCACAAAGCTGCAAGGATAACAATTGCCATTTATAACTTAGTAAGGATTTAATAAACTTAAACATTAACATAATGTCATAAATAGTAAAATAATATTAAACACATGAATTTGTTACCTGGTTGTAGAGTGCCTCTCCTACGAATGCAATCCTTGGAAGAAAACAATGGCCCTTCGGCCCTCTTCTAGCTCTGTATCTCATCAAGTATGAGATCTCGAAGGTCATCATTAATAACTAATCTCTCAACACGTGTTGAGGCGAACTTGAATCTCTGCATCTGCTGTAATGTCCCCAATTTTGTGAGCATCAGAGTTCGGTGGATTTAGCCTATTATGCGACCCTCGTAGGTTGATAGGATGGATAGAGAGTCTTGATGGAGCTTGGCTTGGCTTCAGTTGTCAGATTGTTATCAGTTGGCTTTCGTTTGGGCTCGTTCGGACACTATTTGCTCGGATTGCTATTTTTAGCAATTTTTAGCACTCAGTGGAGCACCCCTGCTATTTTTAGCAGTATGGTCTGGTCACGTGCAGAATCACTTCCTTCTTCGTCAGCTTCAGACGGTTCGTGCATCGGGCATATATTGAGAGAGATATTAATATTTAATTGATTTAATTAAATATTAATTATTTGGAGCTTATGTTATAAAGTTATAATATTTTAAATATTATAACTTAAGTGATTTTTGTTGAAGGGGTCGCCCATCATTGAAGGGGCCACTTTTAATTATATTTTATAATTAAAAGTGCTTTCGAAGACTATTGAAAAATTAAAAAGAAAAGTTCGAATTTATTTAAATAAAACCTAATTGAGAAAATTCGAACTCTTGAGGAGATATAAGGGTTTCATTGGGATTGGAGCTCATTATGTTATGAAATCAATTTTTGATCAAGTATTCTTCAGAGAACGAAGCCAAGGGTTTCAGTTGTCTACAGGCATTGGAGAACGAGCCATCTTCAGTGTTGCAGTTCAGAGGCTGTGAAATATCAGCTGATCTATTGCATTCAGAGGGATATCTTCATTTAGAAGCTATCACAGAACGTTCACAGAGTTTTCATCTTCAGAGTTTTAATTTGGGTTTCAACCAGAAAGAGTTCTTCATTTCTAGGCGCCATTTTCCCAGATCTGGACACATCCTTCAAGGATTTTACAATCTGCTGCAAATACCAGGTTTTCACATCAATAATATTGTTGCTTTTTAAGTTGCATGTCATCAGATCTTATTTGTAATCGTTCTAGAAGATTAATAAATAGTCTGGCATTAGGAGATTCAGTAGATTCTATCATTTTCAGAGTTGTATTATTTTATTTAAATTTATATGCAATTTCTCTCAAAATCGCACTTCAATGGTTTATTCAATAAAAAGTTCAAAAATTAGCAAAACAGACAATTACAGAAAAACAGGGAGAACAGGGGTTTCTACATCTGCTCTGAAAGTTGGAGAGAAATAAAACTTGGGGTTCAAAAAGTAGGCAGCAGCATGAATATGTTGGTGGAGTTGTCGGTTCCACCTCCAATCTATTATGTGCCATATGGGTTCATATTTGGTCTTGTTTGACCCATATAAATGCTGAATTGCCTCTTTGGCCTTATCCATGGCCTCATATAGATACCCCATGGGGCTTTTATCCCCATCCACCAATCGTAAAACTCTAACCAATGGTTTTGAGACCTAAAATATAAAAAAATTAACAAAATCAGCAAGCTGTAATATTGGAAAGCAAAAAACTAAATCATCAATCAAAGTTTGAAAACTTACATTGATGATCTCCTCCATTTGTTTGGCAAATCTATCATCAAAAATGGTCTTCTTGACCTTATCTGCTTCACGCTTCTTGGAATAAGGACTCTCCAACCATTTTTCACTCACAAACATGTGCTTGAGGTTGGGCAATGTAGCTAAAATGCTCTGCAAGGTGAGGAAACTGGTGGAAAAGCTTGTGACTCCTGATTGCACGAGATCCTTACCATCAGTGTGCTCTCTCATGAGACTTAGGACCCATGTGTGGTTGTAGATGTACTTTGTGATATTCCTTCCATCTTCAACCACATTCTTCACCCAACAGTTTCCCTATGTCCTCAAGGAGCAAGTCAAGACAGTGGGAAGCACAAGGGCTCCAAGATAATGTAGGATGCCTCACCATTAGAAGTTTACTGGCTGTCACATATTAGTTGCATTGTCCATCACAATTTGAATTACATTTTGAACTCCCACTTCCATCACCACCTCATCGAACATGTTGCACAAGGTCTTTGCATTTTTTGTTTCATTGGAGGTATCAATTGATTTTAGAAATACCAATTGTCCCCCTGAAGCCACTAGAAGGTTGATGAGTGTCCTATTTTTGCCATCTGTCTACCCATCAAATATAATGGTGCAGCCATTCTTTTCCCAATTTCTCCTCTATTCCTCCACTAGTTTGTGTGTGTTTTGGACCTCATTTTGCAATAATGGCCAGCACTCTTTTTACTTGCAAGCCATACTCTTTTACCAAATTGTGAATAAGAACCTAGCAAAAGAAAATATTAAAAAATATTAAGCCTGCTTCCTTTACTTTTTTTTTTTTTTGTCTTGAAAGCTTAAAAAATATTAAAGTAAATGCAAAGATATTTAAAAAATTGACTCAATGTGCTTTAAGTTTGAGTTAACCTTATAATAAGTTTGAATAAAAAAAGATGATTCTAGCTTTGATATGTTGATTTTCTACCATTTAGGTTTTATTCTTTTAGATTAAACACATTCATTAATATCTATAAATTATTAACATTTAATATATTTAGATTTGATTTATAATTTTATATAATAATATTTTCAATTTTAAATCTACATTTAATATATTTAAATTTCATTTATATTTAAATTAAAAAAAAAAACTAAATTATATTGTTCAAAACTTAAAAGAATTTAGGTTTGATTTATATAATAATATTTTCAATTTTAAATCTACATTTAATATTTATATTTAAATTAAAAAAAAAAAAAACTAATTTATAATTTTATATAGGTTTGAACTTTGAGTTATATTTAAATGAAAAAAAACTGCTTTATATTGTTTGAAATTTCTTAGTTCAATCTTTTAGATTTATTATTTTATAATTTTATTGGTGAAAACCTTAAAATTAAATCGTTGTCTAGACGGGATCATAGCAAAATGGCAAAAAAATTCTGAAAATTGCGGGCTGGGAATTGGTGATTGTCATTGAACTATGAAAAAATAAATCAAAAAGACCTGTTAAAAATTGCGACTGTGAAAAATGGAATTCATTTGCAAAAAAAACTTGTTAAAAATTCCTCTGCCTGGTCACGTCGCGTCCTCCCGTGCCCTGATTTTTTTGCATCCTCCTGTGCTCGCGCGCGTCGTCTTCCTACCTCCAAATTGCGTCACTTAGGGTTTGATATGAAATAAAATCTTAAAATTCATTGTTCGCCCAATTATATATTTATTTACAGCGCGTTTTTGTCTCAAAACCCGCAAGTTTTGGGTCTTTGGCACATCAAACAGTAAAAAATGCCACTATTTTTTCTCATAACACGGCTGCAAGTAAACACACGATTTACTCGCCTCCTCTTCCAGCATGCGATTACTCGCGAATTTTCACGATTTTCTTGTGAATTTTTCATCTGTGGTTGATCCAACAATGATCTCTCCAATTGTTGGTTCATTTGTTGCTATTCACTGGCAATTCAGGGTCATTTCTATAAATAAAACTACAACAACAAATCTGTGAACTAACACCACCCTATATACTTTTGAAAATATTGCAACTAGAATTAAAATTACAGTGCAATATCCGTTCCTCTTTTTGATCGCCTAGTTCCCAAGATGGGCAAGGTGAGAGTGTTTGTTTCTCTATCCAATAAATTAAATACATGAATTATTAATAGAGATGACAATGCATGCGTAAAATATATCTTTATTTGCTTATGAAATTACTACAGAAGAAGACCAAAGGTGGTTTAGCCAAGGATCAGAGTCAACCTGACTAGATCATACTACTCTCCTTGACGATACATAATTTATTTTAAGGACCTGATGGTTGCCAAGAAGAACACAACTGTCAACCAACCGATGCTTATAACTACCCACAACCGACAACCAATCAATACATAGTCGGTTAACCAATATTACCCAAGCATAATAATAGACATTGTACACCGACTACATCATCCTCCCCAAAGGAAAAGTCGTCTTCTAGACGACAAGTAAGCATCAAGTAACATTAGGGAAGACTTGCCAAACTGATGATGAGAGTGTAGACAAGGACCTGTAGGGAAACTTGGGAGTGTATTTTGCAAACTTGGACTTGGAGTGTACACACCTAATTTTCATGATTTTTTAAGAGGCAAAAAAGAATGCTAATAGAGCCAAAAAATTGAGATTTTGCATTGTTTAACCAACATATGCCACGTTGTACGATGGAAAGGTAATGATGTCGTTGAAGGGTGGAGAAAAATCTCCATTGCCTCCATGCCAATGTTGCATAGAATGATCGGCATACTCTGTTAATTTCTAGAGTGAATCGTACTAAATCCCATTTGTTCCTTCCTTGTACTATCCAATCTACTAGAATTCGTACGGGATGTAGCCATATCTTTTAAATTCTGTGTTGTACGACTTGCTTCCTCCTGCCATACTACGCCTGTCTAGGTCGTACGTTGATGATTGCTTGTCGTACGTTCTGATTTTTCCTTAACCTGTTTAGTTGTACGACTATCATGCAATTAAACCTCCCTCATACAGTGTTGATGGTGCTGGGTCGTACGGTCTTAGTTTCTTCCATTGCTCGTACATTATTGGGTCGTACAATCTTAGTTTCTTCTCTCTTCCTCCGTATGGTGCTGGGACGTATGATCTTGTTCCTTGCAATATTTTTTGTCACAGATTCTTTTGTTTCTACGTGTCGTACCTCTTCCTCACGTCGTACAGTATTTACCTCTAATCGCCCTTTGTTTGTTGTATGACATATGCATATGGTTTGTAATGTACTTTTAGTCATATGGTGTGCTATCCGTACGACTTGCAACTCTCCTTTTTTTCATATGGTGCCCTTTTGTGCTTGTCCTTCTAGCTCTCATGAAATTTCTTAATGGTCGTATGTTATAGAGGGGTTGTATTGTATTGGCTTTTTTTTGTGCGATGATGGTATCGATGATGTTCTTCCATATGTTGTTTTTTTGTTTCTATTCATACTTGATTGTATGATGTCCTTTCGTTTGTTGCTCTTCTGTATGGTGCTCCCCTTTTCACTGCTCTTGCTAGACCATACACTGCTCTGTTGTACTATGCTGCACCAAACTTGAAAGTTTGACCGTACGGTTTTGTGATGACTATGCCATATGATGACCTTAGACCCTTCTTGCCGCCCACGAATCTCTTCTCTTTTGTTTTTTTGTTGCCAATATTTTAATGCTTTTCAATATGTTACTTTGATTTTTTGCCTTTGAGGTTTTATTTTTTGCTTTTTTCTATAAATTTTCTTTGAAGTTGATTTGTCTTGACTAATATTTGTGCGTTCCAAGTTAATTAATTTGCTTTTCATACTCTGAGACGTACCGTTTGTTATTTTGCATTCTTCTACAAAGTTGGATACATCCATTGCAACTGTCGTCATTTGCCAACCATCGATTGCATCCCGCGTACATAAACTATCCAACTTTTCAATATCATTTTTCATTGGTTGATCTTCACTAAGTGTCATAGCTTTTAGAAAATTGCAAGTCGGCAAAAATACTTCATAGTCCTCCATTTGCCAGTGAAATAGGCCACAGAGAGAATTTGTTTCATCGTCCGAACATGATTGTAACTCCAAAACTCCTTCGTCGTTTGGTTCTATCGGACCTTGACTCTTTGTCCATTCTTCTCTGGAGTTTGAATCTAACAAATCCGAGGAGGCTGCTTCCTCACCGACAGCTTGGTTTTTCAAATCAATTATATACTTCTGACCTTTATTCTCAATGGATATTGTATTCTTTTTCTAGTTCTGATCGGCTTTGGTTGCCATCAGCCAATCCCGACCTAACAATGCGTTGTATGCTTTCTTTCTTAATGAAATGACCACAAAGTTCAACAAAAATGTTTGAGTTCCAATAATTACCTTTTGCCCCATTAAAACTCCAAGTACCTTAATACCTTGTTGATCTGCACCCACCAATTGAAAAGTTGGTAGCCAAATGGTCAGCTTGCCAAGACTTCTCCAAGTGTCTTCTGGAAGTACATTCACGCCTGACCCACCATCGACAATTGTATTGGTCAAATTCCTTCCAAGGATCTCCATATTCACCACCACTGGTTTCTTTGTCGTGTTAACTATCAATAACATTGGATCAATTACTTGGTCGCCTGATAGCAGAGGTTTAATTATTGGTTCTTCATTCTCACCAGGTTCCAATTTCGCCGTAGCATGTACCGTCTCATTCTTCCTCGATATAATAGCATTTTGAAGTTCAAGAATACTTTGTAATAAATCCACTACTTTAACTGGTACAGTAGCTTGAAGTACTTCTGTAATAATTTTCTCGGATTGTAGTTGGTTTGTTTTTGTACTTGCATTTACATTTGAGTGGCGTCGTTCATTTTCCATAGCATACTCCACTTCGGCCTTGCTTCACAAAGCCTTTCTTTTTTTGTACGTAGGTCCGAATACACAACCTTCTTTGCTTGGGCACGATTACTGGGCAATACTTCATTATGCCTTACATCAATCATATTGATACTAGCCTTTTGCTTCGAGCATCTAATGTCTTTGTGGTTTCCAGGTCCACACCATTTTCATAGTAATTGCACTTATCATGTTTGTTTTGACAGTCTCTCACAAACTAGCCCCATTTGCTACATTCTCGACATTGTATGATAGGGAATCCTTTGGGGTCATATTGTATTTGGCTGTGTCCTCTTTGATTTCGATAATCGCCTGAAGATGCATTCTGTGGAGTGAACTGTAATGTCCCCATTTTTAGCACTACACCTTCTAGTGACTGTTGGCTTATTCCCGGATGCCCGTAGGCTAGTCAGAGGCATAATTAGGGTTTCTAGCTGCTTGGAGGTTTTTGTTGAGGATTTAGGGGTTTGCATGTTGGAGTTTTGTAGATTGGTTGTTGGTTTCTTTTTGGGTTTTTAGAAAGCTTCAGAGAGATGTGACATGCATTTAATGATAGTGACATGCATTTCAATCGGGAGTTTGCATGCAGGATTGGTTTCTAGATTCTTTCTGGGTTTTCAGAGAGCTTCGCAGTACTATAACATGCATCTGCATCTGACAACCTTTTCCGGACTTACTATTTTTAGTAAGTTGTGATGGTTGCCCGGTTTGTGCTTAAAATGCGTTTGAAGTTACTATTTTTAGCAGTATGCTATTTTTGGTAGTGTTATTTTTAGCAGGGGTTTAGCAGTTTAGTTCAGTGGCTATATCTGGTAGGCTAGTTTCAGTAGTTTGGTCTCTAGCATTCTTGGAGCCTATTTTGGCAGGTCATGGCCTAAATGATTTTCAATATAGACGCCTTAGTTGGAAATTATAAAGTTAACTATTTACTAAGGCTAATTGGGATGTCACTTTTGGAGAGATAAGTGATTTTTATAAAGTTTATTAATTAAGTCATTTTTGGAGGCCTTATTTGGTGAATTATAATCTTTTAAGTGAAATATTAACTTAGGCAAAATGGACGCCTAGTTTGGAGGAATATTTGATTATTTATAAAGTATTTCACTTAAGTATATTGGGACGCCAATGTTGAGATATATTTGCATTTTATAATGTATTTTTCTCTTATGTTTTGGACGCCTAAAGTCATGGAGTCAAGGTTGGAATTCAAATGCAAATTGAAGTGAAATGAGAATCTCATTTGGGTGCCCTAATTGGAGGGAAAAGATTTGAATTTGAGGAGAAAGTTATAAATAAGAGTGTTGGCCTTCATTTTGTGATCATCTATTGCTTAACATAACAAAATGCTGCTAAAATTATTTCAGAACCCTTGCTTGAAGGAATGTATACCTCCTAGCTTATATCAGTTTCGTACTTGAGAGATCGTACCTAGCTGGTTTGAGATTGCTTCTTCATGTAGAGGTTGCAAATAGAGCTTCATAGAGATGGCTTCATTTGATATTTTCTGATTTTGGAGAGTTTTTATCAGTTTTGGTGATGCTGGTGTGGTGCTTGGCTGAAGCACATTTTCGATCATAGCTCCTTGCATGATTTTCTGTTGGTTCTGGGTATTGGCCCATTGTTCAAGTCTACTTTGGGCACCCCTTCTAGCTAAGTTTCAGATTTTAGTGTGAAGAGTTGAATTTATTCTTGCTGGTCTCCCTCTTTAAGGAGGTTGTACTTTGCCTGCCATTGCATTGGGAAGCGTGCACAAAATATCAGAGGGTGCTTGCTACTATTTCTTGCTGATCGGCTGAGCCGTCTTTACACTCCCGCTGAATAAGTGGTCAAGTTTGCATTTGCAATCATATTTTGATCATCTGAGCTGTCCTTTTATTGTACTTTCTAGCAGTTTCAGTTTTACAAGCTAACGATCCCCGACACCATATGCTATCACCTCGCCCGTCATTGGGATCTTGGTGAACATTCTTGGTGTAGGGTTACTTTCCTTAGCTGGTTTTGGTTTTGCTAACGCTAATAGGTGAAGTGCTGTGGCTAAAATCAGTGTTACCCCAAGTTTCTGGGATGGGGATGGCAGGGGATGGCGGAATGAGTCCCCAAGTTTCTGATTTTTCAGGCCAAATTTGGGGACGGAGGGGGGACGGCTATATAAAATATAGAAAAATTTAAAATATATAGGGAAACTTTAAACATTCATATGAAAACATGGATAAAGCATCCATATATACATTTAGAAACTCAGCATATAATATTTGTGTTAAGAATTCGTCGCCAATATAGTTTTTTTTTCAATTATGATATGAAAATCAAAATAAAAAAAAGCATGGTACATTGCTGCCGTCCCCTAGCTGTCCCCTGTCCCCGGGACGTTTCCGGGATGGGGATAGGGGGGTTTAGACCTAGAGACGCGTCCCCGGGTAACATTGGCTAAAATTTAAAAAATTGTAAGGGGGATACTTCATGAACTCCTCTCCCTACGTAAAAAGTACTTGTGTACTCCTAGTCTTCAAAGTGTATGGGCACTCCTTTATTGAATGACCCATAACTTGGTAAATCTCACAAAACATCTTTTAGGACAATTAAATTTTGTGTCCCCTCAATTTTGCACTTAGTACTCCATAATTCGTTGGTTTCTTTCTTCGCCTTCAATTCTTTCATCATTCGGAGCATGTCCCTCCGAAGTGCTTGTATTGTTCTTGATTCATCGTCGCTATTATCATCCAAACTTCCATCTTCCTTTGTTTTTCTTTTATTTTGCAAGAACATTTTATCTTCACTTTCTATGTCCAATGCCCGATTGTAGGCTTGAACGTACGATGACGAAGGCACTACTTTCATTTTCTTCCTCAGCGAAGGAATCAATCCTTCGATGAACTATCTTTTCTTTAGTCCATTGGTTGGCTGGATTTCTAATTTCACTAGTAACTCCTTCAACCTACAATTATAGGTTCGTATGTTTTCGTGTTTTCCCTGCTTTGTGTTGTAGATCTTTGCTACGATTTCTTTGTTGTCTCTCAGAAGTTTGAATGCTTCTTGGAATGCTCTATTTAATGCATCCCATGTTGCTTTGTTGTCTAGTTTTCTATGCCAATCGACCGCTATGCCTTTGAGAGTTGCTGGAAATGCTCTCAACCAATATGCTATGTCATCTTGACAATTTGCTACCCAAATTTTCTCGCAAGTTTTACAATGTCATACAGGGTTCTTTGACCCGTTTCTAGTGAACTTCAGAAGTTTATGCCGCTCTACATTCGAACTTGCTAGAAGAGTCACCATTTGACGCAAAAAAAAACAAACTCCAACATCTGATTCCAATTAATGGAAATTAATCATCCAGTCTTGCAGCCGGAGACAACTCAAGCCGACAATTTCATTTGATGATTGGAATTAATTCAATTTGCATTTCCAATTTCATTAACATTGAATTTCATTAAAAAGAAAACCCAATACAATGCTTCACAGTTTACAGGCAAGCTACCATGAAAGCAAATTTAGTTCAAAGTCTCGAATTATCATTGGCATTGAATTTCAATAAATTTAGAATTCAATAACAAGAAGAAGTTGCAAAGTAATTTCAAACTTATTTTATTGATTTTATTATCCACCTGCTGAGGCAATTGCATTTTTCAGTTTCCAATTCTCTGTTCTAACACCTCCATCTGTGTTTTGTTCTCTAATCTTGTCTTCTTACTTCGTGCCCTTGTCATTTGCAAGTTACTTTGCAGCCACTCTTTACCTCCTCTATTCAGATCAATTCCTCTTTCCTATATGCCGTTTTTCTCTGGCATTTATTCCTTAAACTACCATCTTGCAATGGCACGACTCCTCTATCAAGCTGCTCTTTTATTCTTTGAACTGGAAGCCTCTTTGCAATTCTATACTCCTCTTCTTCGCAACTTTCTCCCTTTACAAAAATGTTATGTATTCAAGCTGCAACTATCATATCTCTATATGCTGCCCCTATCCCTTGACCTCTTCTCTATTCTCTTCAATCTTCCCTCCCCTATTCACAATGTCATCACCATTTTAACTGCTCGACTCCTCCATCCTGCATTTCATATCTTCTCATTTTAAACTTTTTTACTCTCTTTTCTCTAGAAGATGGTGTGGCCCTGTTCACATAACTCAGCCTGTATTTCATATATTTCTTCAAATGGTGCGCTCCATACTATTTAAATATGTATTTTTTATTTGGCAGCTTGTTTTGTTATTTGCTTGCCCAGTTCAGTGGGCTTGACTCCCCTCCTCTTCCACTTTCACTTCTTCACTGGCTCTTCAAGCAAATCAGTCTTATTTTCCATTTCTTAGCAGTCTATTCTCTTGTTTTGACTGTGCAGATTTCTCTGCACTTCTTCCCCTCGACACAGGCCCTCTCTCCCTCGCTGTGTGGTATCTCTCTTCTTACCTGTGCATTTTAATTTATTCAATTTAAAAAACTTTATTTCATATGCAGCCCTCTCCTTTCCTTCAGCTGTGTGCCCTCTCTATACATGTATCTCTACATTTTTGATTTTTTTCAAGAAACCATTTTTAAATGGCACAACCCCTATCTTTCCTTTTTCCTACCTCCTATTTTCCCACACAGCTGCCTCTTCCCCCCTTCTAGCTGCCATTTTCCAGCATCTATCTTCCTTGTGCCCCTTCACTGCCTCACTCTATCAGCCTTTTCATTTTCTTGTATTTTTAATTTTTAAAACAAACTTATGGGTTGGCGCGGCCTGGGAATTTTGTGCCTTAAATAATCAAAATTTTTATTCAAACCTTCCACTTAGTTGATTCGCATGGCTTTTATTTTTAAATCTTGGATTATTTTCCAACTTCATTATAATAATGCAGCCCTTTAGTTCTCAGTTTTTCATGCATTTAAATCTGTCTTATTCTCCCTATCAGCTGCGATCACTCCTATTCTGCCTTTTCAAATTCTCCCTATATGTATCTTGACTTCCTTTTAACCAAGCCTTCATAGTGAATCCCACAGAGAATAAAACTGAACGGAGGCCATCATACCATCATCATAAATGTTAAACTTAGCTGATGTTACAATATTCATAGTTTTAAATTGTCATAATCAAATAACAAATATTGCAACTACAAGATGTATGATCAATGTTAAAACTTAAAATTGATGCATGACATATCAATGTCAAAAATGTCAATCAATCTCCATTGATGACCACTGAGACCAAATCGAACTTAGAAGATGAAGATCAAACTTAAACAATCAAACCAAACTGAAATATTCTTTTAGTGCGATGTTGATTGCGCACCTACTCGGATGCTCCTGCGTCACCATCTTACCTCTCCGATGTACCTTCTGTGATGATAACCTATTTGGAGAGTTTTGATTTGTACATTCCGGTGTGTTCCTTGGACTCTTGGACACACCACAATCCTCTACTCGCCCCTCTACAGCATTTGTCACCCTCAGGCTGCCTTTTGAGTCCTTCCGGTGCTCCCTTTGTCTTGGTGTTTTTGGCTTCGATCTTCTAATGTCAAGTTCTTCCGTCAATATCTAGTGCCCAATTTGGTGTATGGTCTTTGTCAGATCTTCGGTAGGTTCTCCATTGCCTTCCCCTTCGACCGACTTTGATGGTATGCACGGTTCTCCATCAACAAGGTTGGCAGTTTCTTCCTCGCCTTCCCTTTCGCTTGACTGTAAACCTTCTCCATCACTTGATGATGCTTCTTCGTCTGTCGATGATGGTCTATACAGTTTTTTGCAGTGTTCTCTTCACATTCCTCTTCATCTAACGTTGATGGTACAAACGGTTCTCTATTTTGGTCAGTGAGATCAGTGTATGTTTCGTCGGGAAGTGGTAGATGTTGAGCTATCTCTACCCACTATCCCTTCGTATGTTCTCTTGTCCTAACGGTTCTCTTTCTCTCCCAACTATGGCTTCTGCTTACACTTTGGCTTCTACTCTCGGTTGGACTCGGGCTTTCCCTGAGAAACGCTTCGCCTTCTTCAACTTCACTATCATGTCCCCAAATTTGTAACACTAAGATACCCAACATTAATAGATAAATATTAAAAATATATAAAAGAAATATACGAGAAATTTAATATTATTATAATTATAATGATCACAAGATAATATTATAATTATAGTTATCAAATAAATAATGATGTAAATATAAAAGATATATAAATATAAATATTGACAACCTAACATTATTATTATAATATTAGTATTATAATATAAATATATATTGAGAAACTAATATATTAGAATAATATAATATACCTTTAGATATATAAAATGCATACCTAATTATATACCTATATAAATAAATATATATTAGTCTTAAAACGAAATGCATTTGGAAATAAAGATTGTAATCAAAGAGCATATGAACCACTAATAAATCGGTGTATGGAGTAAGCCACGATTAAGCAGGGGATGAGTCTTTCAACAGGGACGTGTTTGGAACGACATTGTGATGAGCCCTGCTAATATAGACTCAAAACTTTTCAATTTCTGCCTTGGGAATTTTGTCAAACACTTGTCATATAAAGTTGATATAAACTTTTGATTGCTGTGTTTTTGGTTTTTGGCACTTGACAATGATGTTTGAATGCTTTGATACCACTGTGATGAGCCTTGCTAGCTCACTGCTCAAACCCCTGTCTTTTTTTTTAAGTCTATTTGTGTTTTTTAGTTTTTTAGAGAAATTTTGTAGACAAAAGAGAAGGGGCGCATCATATAAAAGCTCACAGAATAAAAACTTGAGCAAATTTAATCAAACTGAAATTGTAGGTGGTGTTTATTATCATCAACAATGGATTTAAAACATACAAACATACCCGAAAGCCTCCAGATTTTTTATATAAAAATTCCGATCAAAATAGTGAAGAACTGACGAAAATTGGAGTAGAACGTTACAGATTGCAAAGTTTAATCTGAAACTGAAACCACAGAGAAGTACAGATAGGGCGCCCAAGTTCATGAAGAGAGATCCTCAGAAAGAAGACGTTTCTCCAAAAAGTCAAAAAAAACCTTCTTTGCAAGTGCCACGCCCTTTCAAACAAAAAGAACCAGAAACCATCTCTGAAGGTGCGCCCAAACAGCCATGAAGCCTGCCATGGTGAAGGAAGAACAACAACCAATAAACCCTCTGTTTCTGATGAAGAACACTATAAAAATCTGTTGAAGCACTGCAGAACTTCTAAAATGAAGCTCTCTCAATCTGCACTAATTCAGCTGATCTCTCACAACCTCACAAGTGCTCACACTGAAGAGATTTCGTTCTCCAATGGTGGATTTTCTGCAAACCTGATCACAGGCTGAAAGCAAGGGAAAAAACCTCCAAGGCAAAGTTGAAATATTCAAAAAGATGAGTTTCTCATTGCCCAAATCCCTTATAAAGCAAAGGAGGTAAAAACCTAAGAAGGCCGTACATTTTAGGGTTTTAGATCATTTAAATTTATGGAAATAAACTTAAGTCACTTTCCATAGTCTACTCTTTAATTTTTGGCGCCTCCTTTAAGTGATTAAAAGATATAACTTAAAATATTCACTTTAGACTTTAACTTAAAATATTCACTTTAGACTTTATTTAAGTGATATAAGAGTTATAAAGTCAATTTGACTTTATAAAAAGACTTTAAGTTAAAAATTAACTTAAATCACTTAAGTAAGCCTATCTCCCTCAATTCTCAACAAAATTCAGTGCCGTCAGAAGCAAAGAAACTTCTGTACTGCTAAGGCCTGCAATGAGCCTATCCACGATCTCAGAAAATGAAATCGACCGAACTCTCCAGAAGGTACCACTGACCCTCTAACCAATCCAGTTAGCCCACAAGGGTCCCAAAAAAGGCTAACCATGTCCAAACAAGATCACGCTGAAAACGGGGACATTACAGACATTCCCCAGGTTGCACCCATCGGGGTCTAAGACGCGAGTAAATAGCCCTCCTCTTCAATAGGGATGATCACCAGATCAGGGAATACATGCAGATGAATAGGTAATACGGATTACAGCCGCGATTCTGAGAACCATCGACATATGTGAAGAAGAGCCAAGAACTCTATGATGACCATCGGTTGAGGGAATAAGAAGAAAGGTAGATCGAATAAGAGAGAACCCTCATCACCGCGGGAGGAATAGGGAACAATACATTTCTTTAGACCCATATATATAAATTTAGCAGATCAGAGGCATCTATATTAGGAAAGAGACCACGGTTTCAAAATGTCAGCAATGTCAAGATAGCAATCATTGGTATTGAGTCCAAGTGCGAAGAGAAGGGAAATGTGCACACAAGGAAATGCATTGTCACTACTAAAGCATTAGCACAAACAATCAAAGTATTAGTCGTGTTCATCATGGAGGCCGACTCTTTGAGTCATTAACAAGGAGTTGCTTGAAATCATTAAAGAAGCGAATCATCAAAGCATTTGGACTTACTGTGAGAGATTATTCTCAGCCTGTTGTCTTGGAGATAAACATGAACACTGGTTATTTGGGGAGTGGGGTTGTTACAAGCATCGTAAGATGACTCCATTCAAATATGCATTCTTTCTCAAAATGACGGGGCTCGCAATTAAAGGTATATTCATACAAGCCTATAGAACCTCCACTTATCAGGTGTGTTTCCCATTACAGTATGGAGTAACATAGTAAGGTGTAGACAAGAGCTAGATTAGTATGCAACTCAACATACAGATTATGACTAGTATAGTATATTGTTTATAATAAGTCAGACATGCGTATCTTATTATCATAGGCAAGATATGCTTACCCTGCTATTCGTTCCAAAATTAAGATGGGTCCATCTACTAGGATCCATAATCGAACCGTACAGTTAGTAATTGATTGTAGTCTTAAGAGCAGACCCAAAATCTGCCTATTATGATAATAATCAATTATATATGAACATGAACCTCCTATGATGACATTATGATGTGATGCATGAATGATTCTATTTCATTCACTACGATGAAAAATGGGGAAAATAGAATGCCATCTTTGACCTTATCAGATGTTGTTATTGAAATTTATCGATCTCTAACGCTGCTAAAGTCTCTTTGAGGAACATTTCAAATGCAGGACTCGGGTTTAAGTGCTTCCATTAGAAAGGGGGACATTACATTCACCCTCAGTAGTCTTCTTCATTCTCTTTGTTTAATGATCCTTAAAGATATCTTGATCCCATGATCTTGACCATGTTGTGGTCTCTTCTTGCCTTTATTGTGATCTAAGGGCATGAATCTCTTAAATCTGACCCGATTTCTTTAAGACAACGACATCAAATGTTTGCTGCTCTATTTGATAAATTAAATACACGAATTATTAAGAGATGACAATGCATGCACAAAATACATCTTTATTTGCTCACGAAATTATTACAGAAGAAGACCAGAGAATCAGAGATGATCAACAAAGGATTAGAGTTGGCTCGACTAGATCATACTACTATCCTTGACGATACATAATATATTTAAAGGACCTGACAGTTGCCAAGAAGAACACAACTATCAACCAACCAATGCTTATAAATACCCACAACCGACAACCAATTAATACAAACAAATTAATACAAACAAATTAATACATAGTCGGTTAACCAATATTACTGAAGCATAATGATAGACATTGTACACCGACTACAAAGAGCATATGGTGAAAGGATTAATATAACAAGTAAATTGCAGCAGCTGAAAGTAAAGCACTAGGACTCAAGCCAACCAATACCACTTATTCAGTCAAGTGCATATACAGGACTTAAAGAAATAAACATCCATTTATCCAGTTCGAATTACAAGGGAACATACACTTATGCAGTGGGAAAGCTATACAACACTGAAAATGAAACACAACTCCTTCCACTTATCTAGTGGTGAGTGATTACAATAATACCACTTATTCAGTGGGGTAAGTAGCTTCAAAAAAACCAAAGATAAACTCATTGGTGGTACTACCATCTAGTGTTACAATCAAGAATGCATGAAAGAGATGGTTTTCGGTGGTATGAACATCCGAATCATTACAATGTTTGTCCAGATGCAACATTATCATTGATTAACTGCTAATAAAAGTAAATATTGCTGGTACTAGTGCTGGTATGAATTTAAACTGCTGAAACACCCCTAAAGTTACCCAAAATCATGAAACTAATTCGCCCAACTGGAAATAACAACATTATACCTTAGAAGGATGAGTAAGCAGATTGGTGCTGGTCTGAGAATACTCCTGTACTTGCTGGTAGATTGATATTGCAGGTCTGATATAAATTTGCAGTGCTGTTAAACTCTGGAAAGAAGCATTTTTACACACCCAACATTCCGACAATGGCCCTAACTGATATATCTTCACCAAACAGCTCCAACTCTCACTCCAAATCACCTTGGAAGAAGGATATTTAAATCTTGTAATGATTTTAGAGAAGAGCAGGTCTGTCAAGTCTCAGAATTAGCAAGAACGACAAACCCAGAAAGCTGTACGACCTCCTGTAGGACAAGCTAACATCAAAGATTCAATCAAAATCATATGCAATTAACCTCCAGAAGACTTGGCATCCTAGAACAGTAAGGAAATCTGTGATGAGCCCTGCTGGCTCTCAACTCAAACCCCAGTATTTTCTTAAGTCTTATTGTGTTATTTTAGTTTTTTAGAGAAAGTTTATAGACATAAGAGAAGGGGCGCATCATATAAATTGCTCATAAAATGTAAATCTGTGCTAATTTCTTCAGAATGAAAGTGTAGAAGATATTATTTAACTGAAACAATTAGATCACACATGATACACATACCCGAAAGCTTCCAGATTATTTATTTAAGAAAGTAGTCTAGTTTGCCAGCCAAAATGGTGAAAAACTGACAAAATCCGGTGTAGGAAGCTACAAAATGCAAAATCCAGCCTGAAAACTGTGGCAGATGATAAGTACAAGCCAGACGCCAAAGGAGATGAAGAGAAACCCTCAGAAAGGAAGGCGTTTCTCCAAGAAAATGTCTAAACGCCCTTGCGCAAGAGCCACACACTTCTATGCAAAAACCTAGAATTCCCACTCAGAAGGTATGACCATGAAGTAAAGTGTCTGCTAGGTGAAATGAAGGCGCCATCTCTCAAAACCCTCTGAAACTGATAAAGGAATTCAATAGGAAACACAAGTCAAGCTCAGTAGAACCTCTGTATGAAGCTCTCACAATTGCACAAATTCGATTGATCTCTCATAGTCTAAAAAGTGCTCAACACTGAAGAGATTTCGTTCTCCAATGGAAGATTGCTCAAAACCCTGATCACAGGTGAAAGCACAGGAAAAAATGTCCAAGGCAAAGTCGAAATATTCAAAAGTGAATTTCTCATTGCCAAAATGCTTTATATTCTAAAAGGCATGAATTCCAAGAAGATGTCACGTCTTTCATCATTTAAATATTTTAATATATATTTAAGTCCCTTTTCAATAGTTTGGACTTAAATACTTGGGCGCCAACTTTTATGTTTAAGTGATTTAATTTTAAATCACCCTTTTATGAATATTTAAGTGATATAAAAAGGTATAAAGTCAATTTGACTTTATAATAAAGTATTTAAGTTAATATAACTTAAATCACTTAAATAATCATAACTTCCTCAAAACTCCATATATTTTTGTGCCGTTAGAAGCTGTCAACTTCTGAACTGCCAAGGCCTGCTTTGAGCCAATCACTGAACTCTGAACTGAGAACGACAAAACTCCTCAAATAATGCCACTGACCCTCTAACGCAACCTGTTAGCCTACGAGAGTCTAAGTAATAGGCTAACCACCATCAAACACGATCATGCCGAAAAAGGGGACATTACAATCTGCCCTCCTTGAAATTGCTTGTCCACAAGCAATCTCAACAGCAAAGAATCAACCACTCCACCAGGATCCCAAGGATAGTGCCGTGAAATGTCCCTATTGTCATCAACCGTCTCCTGTAACTCCCAAATCTGATCAGCTGGATCATCATACTGTACTCTGTCAATCTCAGTGCTGTCTGCCATAGGAGCGAAATATTCATGAGGAAGCAAGTCAAACTGCAAGCAATACTTACTTCCAACCTCTGCACGAGATATGCTATCATCCAACATGTCCAACATGTGCATATTAGGACTGTGCACCTGGTATAACTCGTACACGCGGATCAAAGGTGAAGTTGTATGCGCTCAACACCGTGTACACACTTGTAAACTCCTCCATGAGTTGTGTCTGAAATCCTCTGACACTGTAAGGACTCCAAACATCACTATCTCTACACATCTCACTGTTAGGGTCCACTGTGTGATCAACCCCTAACACAAATAGTGGATTATCATAAGTCATAGTAGCGTTTGCCTCAAACAAACGGTTGCTCACAAACTGAACAACAACACCACGCTGATCAAAATTGTGTAACTCTGACCCTTGATAGTACTGTGGAGAGGAAAATCCCTCTTGAATCACTTCCTGTTCTCCATCCAAATCTGCACTATAGCATGAAGTTGAATCTGCATCACTCACCTCATAATCAACAACATCATGTGTGTTGTCATCAACATCTAAGGTACTGCTGCTATGTACCTCATAGGATGTCTCAAAAGAAGTTGTAGAAGCCATATCTTCATACATTTCTGCTGATGAAGCATTACAAGAAAACTTATCTTCATGTGGCTGCTCCAATACAATTGGTTTGTCTTCAAACATCACTTGCTCTTCTCCAGTCATGTTGTCATCATGAAGTGTTCCATGCCCAAAATCTTCCTCTATGTAGGTCTGTTTTTTGTTCTCCATAGGATCAGCTGTATGCTGGTCACTAGCTGCCGAGAATTCATTGTAAAGATTTTTGGATACTTCACCTGTAGAGGCCTCATGTTTCTTACTTTTGTTTTGTGATGTAGATCTGAAGATGGATGCCATATACCGTGATGCTTTGTCTATGTTTGCAGGGTGTGAAAACAATTCATTCATCCTATTCTGATTTTCATCCAACTTTTTCAAACTTTGTTTAAGCTTCTCCATATTCTTGTCCCACTGCTTCTGGGTACTTGAAGTAAACATGATTAACTAACTGATTCAATGTCCAATCTACCCAACAGGATGGCAAGAAACCGCTCTAATACCACTGTGATGAGCCCTACTGGCTCTAAACTCAAACCCCAGTATTTTCTTAATTCTTATTGTGTTATTTTAGTTTTTTAGAGAAAGTTTATAGACATAAGAGAAGGGGCGCATCATATAAATTGCTCATAAAATGTAAATCTATGCTAATTTCTTCAGAATGAAAGTGTAGAAGATATTATTTAACTGAAACAATTAGATCACACATGATACACATACTTGAAAGCTTCCAGATTATTTATTTAAGAAAGTAGTCCAGTTCGCCAGCCAAAGTGGTGAAAAACTGACAAAATCCGGTGTAGGAAGCTATAGAATGCAAAATCCAGCATGAAAACTGTGGCAGATGATAAGTACAAGCTAGATGCCAAAGGAGATGAAGAGAAACCCTCATAAAGGAAGGCGTTTCTCCAAGAAAAAGTCTAAACGCCCTTGCACAAGAGCCACGCACTTCTATGCAAAAACCCAGAATTCCCACTCAGAAGGTACGACCATGAAGTAAAGTGTCTGCTAGGTGAAATGAAGGCGACATCTCTCAAAACCCTCTGAAACTGATAAAGGAATTCAATAGGAAACACAAATCAAGCTCAGTAGAACCTCTGTATGAAGCTCTCACAACTGCACAAATTCGACTGATCTCTCATAGTCTCAAAAGTGCTCAACACTGAAGAGATTTCGTTCTCCAATGGAAGATTGCTCAAAACCCTGATCACAGGTGAAAGCATAGGAAAAAATGTCCAAGGCAAAGTCGAAATATTCAAAAGTGAATTTCTCATTGCCAAAATGCTTTATATTCTAAAAGGCACGAATTCCAAGAAGATGTCACCTCTTTCATCATTTAAATCTTTTAATATATATTTAAGTCCCTTTTCAATAGTTTGGACTTAAATATTTGGGCACCAACTTTTATGTTTAAGTGATTTAATTTTAAATCACCCTTTTATGAATATTTAAGTGATATAAAAAGGTATAAAGTCAATTTGACTTTATAATAAAGTATTTAAGTTAATATAACTTAAATCACTTAAATAATCATAACTTCCTCAAAACTCCATATATTTTTGTGCCGTCAAAAGCTGTCAACTCCTGAACTGCCAAGGCCTGCTTTGAGCCAATCACTGAACTCTGAATTGCGAACGACAAAACTCCTCAAATAATGCCACTGACCCTCTAACGCAACCTGTTAGCCTACGAGAGTCTAAGTAATAGGCTAACCACCATCAAACACGATCATGCCGAAAAAGGGGACATTACAAAATGATCTGTAAAGCGGAAGGGATCTATGACAAACGTTGCTTAAGTGATTATGAACAAAGGCATAAAGACATCAATAGTGGAGTAGTAGGAACATTAATCAGAGAAAATTCAAAACATAGAACCAAGAGAGAGATAAGAAGACACCAATTTGATTACGGAGTTCGCCACAAACGTGACTACGTCTCCGGGCCGAGCTCAATCGAGTGACCAATCTATTGAAATGTTTTGAAACGGCAGTACAATCTCCACTGGAGCCTCTTGCAACACTGCTTTACAATATCTTGTAGCTCATCCGCAAAGTCATACAAAAAGTCTCTCACTCACACCCCTCTCAAAAGCTCTCAAGGCTAGGGATGATTAACAAAGAGTAAGAAAACTGACTCTGCCTAAAGGATCTACTGCAAGATTAGAACATCATTCCATCACAACTCAAATATTCTCCTATTCCCTCTAAGAATTCTCTCACAAAAGCCTCTCAAAGACCAAGAGAAAGGGATACAATGGAGAATGATCAACTAATGGATGATTTAGTTGAATTGAGTTGGATGAGTGGGGAAGACTCTCCTAGTCTCCCTTTTATACTTGAAGTTGGGCCTATTTGGTTGAAACCACCTGATTTGGCCTTTTTCCCCTTTATGGAAAAATAAAAACCATTTTCCCCATTTTTACATAAAAACAATAACACCCCTTATCAAATTGTTCTTAAGCCCTTAACATATTCTTATTCTCGGGCTTTTGAGGTTTAGAGGTTGTTTGTTTGTATTTAATTTTAAATCCTAACTAATAACCATCAATGGTTAATTAGTTTAGAATTCGGCTTTGTTAAGGGTTATTAAAAACCCATCCCACTTACATTTTAAGCCACCTTGCGTGGCGTGATGGTAAGGAAAAGTATTGGTCGGCGGGTGGTTGAGGGTTCAACCCCCACCGACCCCGCTTATTTTATTCTGACTGTTTTGAAACTTCCAATCGACAAAACAAACATCTGCTCTATACATAGTGAACATACTATGCGCGGTGCAACGGCCCCGGTCGATGGCTTGTGACGTGGAGGTTCCAGGTTCAAACCTCGGCCGCAAATTTTGCTCTCCATAACAGATTCGCCGACGGAGGAGTTTCACGGGGAAGACACGTGTACAAACCATATCACGCCACATGTCAAACTATCATTCGTCCAAAGAACCAGTCAGCTGTCCAGTCAGCATCCATGTCAACTTGCCACTTAGATGCCACGTCATCAGAAGGACACGTGTCATCGCCCAATTAGCTGACCATGATGACGTCATCAGCCATGTCACCATGCCACGTCACTTGTACGGACTGACACGAGTCAGCATCTGATTGGTCCAACTCGACATCCGTATGATGACCTATCCGTCAAGTCAGCATGATGACATCATGCTGACGTCAACCGTACCACATGGTACCTTGGTCAACTGAGACTTTGACCGGCTATATCTCGTGCATACGAGCTCCGATTTGCACAAAACGAACGTCGTTGGAATCGTGACGATGAGACCTTCGCGATGATGCCACCTTTGATCATTTTTGATGATGTCAAAATTTCATCCTTTTTCTCGTCCTTGGTAGCTGAGTTGATCGGCCTTTGACCAAAGTTTGACCGGCGATATCTCACACATACAGACTCGAATTTCGATGAAACGAACATCATTGGGTTCGTGTCATTAAGCCCTTCAAAGTGACATCGCTTCTGACTAATTCTGAGTCCATCAACTTTTCGCCTACTGACAGCCTTTTGGTCCAAGTGTTGACCCAACTTTGACTGCGCGTAACTTGAGCAAACAGACTCCTTTTTTTCTCGTTCAAGTTGCGCCGGATTCAGTATTCTGAGCTCTACGTCATGGCACTACTTCTGGAAGAAATGGGAACACTTCAATTTTCAGGTTCAGGAGATCCACCTGGATCACAAAATCACCCTAAAAAGGCAGTGCTTGGATGATTAAATTCACACGCCATGCTTCTAGGCACAATAAACACATGGTACGGCCCAATCCTAGGATAAACTCCAGTCTTAACAGCATTGATATCTCCTTGAAAGGGTACGGCCTGCCAAGAGAAAGCTGAAGCACTTGCACAGACTAAAACTAAATGATGATAATGGAGATTATCAACCATAAATGGGTGGTATGGCTTGCTATAGGAAAGTGTACGGCCAACAAACAAGGAACTCTTCAATCACCACCCTAACTCAAGAAAAACCTCAAACAAAATTCTCAAAACATGATCAAATCTGCAACTTAAAAGACATCAAAACCACCCATGATTGCAAAACCATTGAAGCTTCCGATCTATAGCAATGGTGATTCTCGGATGAAATCACACCAATCTAGCTAGGGAATTTTTGTCCCTGAAATTAGAAATCTTGAGAGGGTTTTCGTCCTCCAAAGATTTGGTAGAGCTCAGGTTCATTCTGGTAGCATAACATTATCATTTATCAAGTCTAACCTTTCAAATGAGCCCACAACCTCCTTATATAGCTTTTTGGAGGGAAATATTCAAGTTTTAAAAATAATAATTCTCCTTTTTCCTCCAAAATGTCCTTTTGAGAAAGATTATAATATTTAAGTGTGCAAAATGTCCCCCCCATATCCTAAGCATCCAGTTTTGAGTTCACTTGATATTTTTTTCGAAGATATTATACTTAACTTGTCACTTTAATAATATAACATTAAAAATTTAAGTGAATATTTAAATTATTTTACCCAAGTTGTGTAAAGCATTGAAACAACATTGGAAACAAATTCTGATCATACCAACATGATACTGAAGACTTGGGATGATGATCAGAGCCAACTAGGTGACTAAAAATATGTCACTCCTCCAAGAAGTTTGGAGACCTCACCAAAAGTTAGAATTCAATTTTGAAAGTGTCACAATGATCCACACCATTGATTGAGCTCATTGCCAAAACTAGAAACCTTGAAATATTGAACCTGTGCACTCCAAGAACTTTGGAGTTCTCCCAAGCATGCCAATTAGCCTTTGGAAGAACTTGGAACTAGGTTGATTGTGCACAAAACAGTTTTGCTAAAATTGGGGACATTACAATTTTGTCATGTAATGTTCAATGAGCTATTTTAGTACAAAGCTCTTATTGTATAATGTAAGCATTGGTCCTATGTTCTTGGAAGTTATATTGCTACTTATGTAGGTGTAACGACCTATCCCTTACGTGAAATAAAAATTCTTTAATTTTACAACTTTTAAAAACAAAAGTAAACGAGTAATAAACACAGTAACAAAATTTTGCTTTTCTTTTCAATTGAAAATACATCCTATAAATACAATTCAATGCCTTTCATAATAAAATAACTTTTTCCTTTTCAAAGTAAATAATAGAGTACGAAAACATAAGAATACATACACAACTTAAACAACTTTTGCACAAATAGTAGTAAGATGGTCTAGGATCTTCCCTTTCAAATCTTGGTTCTTCAGACATCTGCTGTGGAGGAGAAACATCACTCGAGTGCTTTTCCGCCAACCATGGACTTATATGCGGTCCCTCGCACATTCATTTTTCAATGAATGGCCCTCCTTTTGTCGAAAGGATTGGTTGAGTAACCGACTCTGTTAACCAATTGAGCATAGTAGTGTGTCCTACATAACTAGATTCTTGTAAATCCCACAATCCCAAACTAGTATGTACTTATTGGATCACGGTGAACTGACAATCTAATGATTGCCCGATCGAAGAGGATGTAGGTACATTACATTACTATGGCCATAGTATTCTAGTTTAGTAAATGACTGAGTAAGTCATCTATCACTTACACTACTCAGGGCCGGTTTGACTTGGGGCTATCTTACTTTACGCGTAGGCTATGTCTTTCAATGGGTATAGAGTCACCCTAGACTTCCTACATCAAACTATCCACTTAGAAATGAAACAGTCTACAAGTGTCTTGTAACCTAACTCCTATTTTGGAAATCTTTATCCTAGGAGTGTTTAGCTTGTCACAGTTAACCTAATAACTTAAGCTTAAGACCATACTTGGTTCTGCCTTCATTTTGATCCTAGTAGATAATAGCTATTTCATCGTATTCTCCATATATGGAGATCATACACAACATGCAACATTCATTCTAAATGCATTTAATCCTTTCCTTGATCTTTTCCGATTATTTTCCTTCTTATGCAAAATAAATAAACTATTCTCTTAAGTTCTTTTCACATATATCCCCTTTTCATCCATTCCCTTTTTCAATGGTTCCCATACACAAATTCCCTATTATGCATTACTTCTAAATGTTCAACTTAATAGTTCTTTTCTCCTAAAACTATGGAAAAACAACAAACACAAGATAAAAGAGACCAGCACTCAAATTAAAGTTACAAAATAAAGAAAATCCATGCCTGATTTAAAGCTTCTCCTTCCCAAAATTTTTCTTCCAGTCCCTCTTTCAAACAAGCCTTCAGAATAACAGAGACTTCTCACTAAAATTGGCTTCACAATGATAGTTTCTCACTCTATAATGAACTTTGTAAGAATCTTCTCTTAATAATGAATCCACCACTAATTTCTTACTCAACAATAAACTCACAATGACTTCACTTTCAGCTCAAATTGGGATTTTCACTGTTAATGGCAATTGCTGGTAAAATCACTGTATTTTCCTGCTCAACAAAATAGAGTATGCAAGCAGTATAATGAAATGGAAATGAAAGCTTAGAGAAAATACTAAACTCGGATTGCACAAGTGATAAAACCTTGAATGGCATGGCGTCTATAGATAGGGCCCAAAATGCAACGATTTCCACTAATGAAGGCATGTAGAATGACAACACACTGCCCAAAAACATTCAAAGTGAGACATGGCGGGTTTCTAAACCCTTATTCATCAGAAATGAAGGTGATTCGACTTTATTTGAGCCAGCAAATCAAGAATAAATCAACTCAGAAAGGGAAAAACGCCTCCTACAGGAAGTTACCAGTCATGGCGCCCATGAAGAAATGATTCACCATTTTAGTGAATCGGTCAAGGAAAGTCTCACAACACCTCATGTAATGCAGGCTGCGTCGCCCTCTTTTCTAGCTTTGTTTGAAGATTTCTTCCAGCATTTTTGCATTTTCTTCAAACGCCATTTCACGGGAAAAAACTTCAGAATTTTTTTGCCTTTTTAACTATTTACCTTAAATATTTCGATTCCTCCTATAGTTTCATGTCCTGAACTCTTTTCAAATGAAAAGGCTCAATTCTTTATAGTTTAAGAGATTTAAATTATTTCTCTATAGTTTCATTCTTAAATATTTACTCCAAGTAAAAATTTAAGTCTTTTAATTTTCACTTTAGAGTTTTAAAATATTTAAACTATATATTTATATATATTATATATTATATATGTATATATATTAAGTAATTATTAATATATTCATATATATATATATATATTTTCTTCATTACTCTCGTAATGTATATATATATATCTATATATATGTATATATTATCTTACTATAATATATGTACATATATTTATCCTTTATATAATATATACAAATATATATATTTACATATATATTTATGTATCTATATATATATCGTTTAATATCCATACACCATCGATATATACATATATACATACATATACATCTAAATTACCAGATAATAATATCACAGTATTATTTTTATCCCCAGATAATAGGTACAGTGTGTATGTATATACATGTGTATAATCGTATATACCTTTGTGTATACGTATGTATATGTATACCATGTCAACACATACGTATGAGCATATCCGTTTGCCTATCATACGTCTGTATTGATATGTTTATACATATGGATACGTGTACATAATGTATACATGTGTATACATACCCACTTAACCTATACACATATATCACTCACATTTTCCACACAAAGATCACAGTATAGTAAGTCTGATAAATAAACATTCATCACTCACAAAGCACAAAGAAGTAAACCAGACTCCTAAAGCCTATGGATGACTTATCAAGACCATCTCATATGACTTGGTTCCTCCAAACTCATAATGATGTGTGTGTATGCTCAAATAGTTAACATTAACGGTTAAACGACCAAGCCCCTCTCCCAAGTGATATTTCCCCTCCCCCTGGAGGAATGGTTCACATACTTGCATCCACCATCATAAACTCACGGCAATCAAATGCTCACAACAATAGCAGTATATATAAACTTCACAAGATATATCAACATCATTCATTAACCTCTTAATGCATATTTTCACCATGAATAACATCAATTGAAGCAACATAAAATGAGACAATCATTAATGTACAATACTCATATTGATAACAAGGTGCAACATATCTTATTCATTCATAGAATTGTCTTTTACAAACACTTATTCCCTATGCAGTACTAATATCTTAGTAGGTATACAATCAGGGTGTAACAGTAGGTGGCTTGTATAAGGATATATTAGAAGGTTGATTGAATCTTGTCAATGTAGTTATGTGGTTAGCTTGTATAAGGAGATATTAGAAGGTTGATTGAATCTTGTCAATGTAGTTATGTGGGTAGCTTGTTTGAAAAACTACTTGCTTGCTATAAACCAGGACTTTATCTTCTCTATGTAATTAATACAGTTTTTCATATAAATACAAGTCAATGTGATATCTTCACAAAAGATGTGAAGATATATGTAGTGCAAATTTGGCTCAGTAGAACATCATTAATACAAATTCAGGACAAAATTTCTAAAAATACCCGAGTATCAATCTATGAGCCATATATTAGAGAAAATTTTAACATCTTTTGGAAAATGGTATCTTTTTGTGTAGTTGTGCCTCATATATTAGGTAAACTACAGTATTTGAATGTTCTGCTTGTTTTTTGAGTTGAATGATCAGTGGTCAATGCTGAATGTTCATTGTCCAATGTTCCATGTCATATATGTTAATGTTATGTTAATGACGTTTAACTGTTCAATTGTATAATTCAAAAGCTTTGAAATAAGTTTTTGATATATATATATATATATATATATATATTTGTGTGTGTTATATTCACCATTGCTTGACTTTTCCTCTGTTGGAGAAACATTAGATATCTACGATCTTACAGAATTGGGTACTGCCCTCACTGGCAAGCTTATAGCCTAACTAAGACAAATTTAATGTGTACTTGTCGCTTAAGGGGTTTGTACTAGGTACATCATATCAGGCTCCTAACATTAGCTCTATAAGAATGTATTCCCCCAAAGCTCTCAAAATATAGAGTGTTTGCTGATGAAATCTTAGAACACCTCTTTCCATTTGACTAAGAAGTCAGTGAATGGTCACTATTTATTGTTGGAAAAAATAATATTTTCAGTACTTGATGCTGGCCATTATTTTTAAGGTTTGATGTTTCTTATTTAACTGCTATGGTATTCTGTGTTTAATTTTTTATTTTATTTTGAACCTATGTGATGTTTGGAATTCTAAACTTGTTTTTTATTTGAAAAGATTCCAAGAGATGTCCTGCAAACTTCTATAATGGCCTTGGTGGATACAATCAATTCCCGAAGTATATCTTTGGCTGGAACAGCTGCTGAGGCACTTGGTCATGTAGGGTTGCGAGGCCGTTTGCCTCTTTATGGGCATGGTTCCACTTTTCACCAATCTTCCAAAACTGCAGATATGGGGCCATCTGCAGAAGGGATACGCGAGGAAAAACTTTCTGAAGAAGGAGTGTCTGGACATGATTCAAATGCTATTGGGGAAGATACATCAATGTGTAGGACAACAGTAGAACCTGAAGATGCATCTCTAAGCTCTTTAATTGTACGTCTGAAGGAGTTGCTTGCTTCAGATGATACCAAGGTTGTTCAGAAGGTTGCGATTGCATTAGGTCATATATGCATTGGAGATGCATCTCCAAGGCTTATGGACATGGCTCTTGATTTAGTTTTCAGTCTAAGCAGGTCAAAGGTATGTCAGTGGACTTAGCATTCATGCATTAATAGTCATCATGTGATGGTGTAGACATTTTCATATTTTTATTTGTTGTTGCTGATGGATATGAACAAATCTGGATTCTTCGTATTTTTCGTCACATCTGTTATCAAGCACTTTGAAACCCAAAGCATGAAACTTTGCAGGTTGAAGATTTGTTATTTTCGGCAGGGGAGGCTTTGGCATTTATATGGGGTGGGATCTCTATCACGGCTGATGATATACTGAAGTCAAGCCACACTTTGCTTTCTACATCTTCAAATTACCTTATGGGTGAAAATAATACACATGGAGCTAATGATAGTATGGTTGTAGAAAGTGAGGTTGCTGATGATGGTCGTATCAAGGCAAGAGAGAAAATAAGAAAAAAATTATTTGGTGAGCTTCTTTATAGTACTCGGAAAGAAGAACGGTGTGCAGGTTCTGTTTGGCTTTTGTCATTAACAATTTATTGTGGGCAACATCCAAAGATTCACGAACTGCTTCCTGAAATTCAGGTATGGTTAACTTCTTGAGAACTTTAAAAGTGGAATTTCTAATTCAATTAATTATGGATGGCAATTTGTTTTTTATGTCTCTTGCAATCAAAATTATGGTGGTTATAAGTATCATAATATGCTTAGAGTAGTGTGTGAATGGATATATATGCCCTTCTATTGTCAATATAATAATATTTGGTTAAGGGTGTATTGTAGTAGGTGAACATTTTTGAGTTTGATTTTCAAAATAGCTACTAGTCGAAATTTCACTGGCATAAATTTCTTCATTTTAGGGATTGCAACTCAATGCTTTCATATTTCCCTGTAAAGGAAGTCCTACTTCATATTTGGATGCTTAGCTGTAGAAAATCAAAATTTTGTATTTCTTAGATGATTCCAGAACCTTTCTTGATTCACGGAATTGTTCTTCTCATTTTCCTCAAAAAGAAAATAATTTACAACAATATAGGTATAATGTAAGCAACTTTATAGGCTGATCTGTAGCAGTGTTAACATTGGTTTTCCTACAACAGTAATTCTGATTGTGAGCATAAAACCACAAAAACTTTCTGGGACCTGAATGCGTTCATTACACTTTAAGAATTGGAAGTAATCAATTATGCACTATCTAATAGATCAATTGATTATATTCTGTTTCTGTGCTATCTTTCACTTCACTTGTCCTTAATGAGAAATGATATCCTACTTTCTATTTGTGTTTTTAACAAACTATCAAGGACACGCCTTGTGGCCTTGGTGATTATTATTGTCATTTGTGTCTATTGTGATATGCTTGCTTCATGTTGATAACTTCTAATCTGAGAATTTATTCCCATTAAAGTCTAGTTCTATGAATCCTAGAATGTTTGGACTTTTCTTATACAGACTGGAGTTGTTGTCCATCATTTATTGAACTTATATTTTCCAAGATGTCAGATGTCAACCATCAAGGAAGCTTTTCTGTTTCATGAACCTAAAATGTGGTTGGCTTTCCTCTTCTTTGTATAATGTTCTTAGTGATAAAAAGAAACATAATTGAGCTTCAGATCTTTTTCTTCTGCACTTTTTTCTTGCTTCATATAAATTTTGAATAGAATTTTTTGTTTTATTTGTTCTCTATGTTTGGACATTGATTGGAGTTCAAAAGCTATGAAATTTTCCATGATTACCTGGGAGAGAATGATACCGCACTCTGCTGCTGCTGGAAGGAGGAAATATGTTCAAAGTAATTTTTTGTCTGAACCCCCTAGACTTGGCTGGGGTGACTCGACTTGGGATTCGCTGAGTCCAAGCGAGTCCTAACGAGTCTTGTTACTATGATTTTAACCATTACAGTCATGATATTGTCAAAAACTTCTGGAATATGTTTCAGAATCTGGGTAATTTTTTAATTTTATTGCCAGCTGTGTTTGAGAAAATAGTTTGCCCATTTTCACAAATAATGAACTTGAACAACAACATAGGGATAGAACTGAATTAGCAGAAAATAACAGTCAATAAGGATTAATATGGTTGAACTCTCATTTTTTGTATAGATAAAAATAATGCTATTAATGAAAGAAACTGTGTTACTGGTTTGTTCTACAAAACCCACAGATTTGGGTCTGGTTTGAACCTTAAGATCCCCTATAGGGCCATCTAGGCTCCTACTAAGTGGACTGGGGCAAAGCTTAGCAAATTCGGGTCCATTTTGCAGGATATGGACAGAACCTTGGAGGAGATCATCTGAAAAAGGTAGTTTTTAAAATTTTATTTATTTTCTTACTTTACTTCTTAGTTTCTCTATTAATGGCAGGGGTACTTGTACAAATGGTACTATTGGAATAAATGGTGCTATTATAATAAAGAAGTTGAGAAGAATGTGCCTCTATTAGTGGCAACATCCTCCTGCTTACTTCTCTGTCCAATGATGGCCGATGAGTATGTGCATGAAAATGATGGTGTTTTTTAGGTGTTGTTATGATCATTGGTGCTGCTAGTATAAAAGAAAAGTCTTGGAGTATAACCTGCTGTATTCCTGTCTTCATGTTATGAACCTATGTTATCAGGTTCAGCAGAATCTCCCTGGTGCCTGTCTGATACCGGTTCTGACCTTGTTTTTGGGTAGGGACATCCTGGGGTTCGCCGAGGGTCAGCCCTGGGCACCCTAGGTACCCTTGTGAGGAGAGTGCTTGTGTGTACCTTTATGAAATAGTAAAAGAAAACCTTCAAAAATTAATTTTTTCAACCTTTGATTCAATGATGGTCTAGTTTCTCATATTTATTAATGTCCACAACCTTCAATTCGGGGGTTTCTGGCCTCGATTGTTCCAGAAAACTCCTGCTCACAATTTCCTCTGATCAACACTACTATTATTTGCTGTTTGTTGGTGTGCCCTTCTCTTTGTGCTTGTGTGTTAGCATTTGGTTTCATTTGAGTAGGAGAGTCCAGTTTGAACAATAATATATGGGCTGCATTATGTTAATAATTTTGAGGATCATTATGATTTCATTTTCCATATCTTGATCTGATCTTGATTTTATGTTAATATATTTTTAATATAATGTCAAATATTATATATAATATATTGTATATATTATATTAATATACAATATTATAAAATAATATATATTAAAAGTATGTAAATATTTGTTGAAAATCTATTGTTAGTGCAACTTGTTAAGTGTTTGTTATGAGTTGTTTTAACAACTTGCTATGTCTAGAGTCAGGAAGACCCGTACAAAGGAATTGCAATCCTTTATACGTGTACTGTTTCAAATGTTTTGAAATGGTGAATAAAAGCATAATACTTGTGTGCTGTGCTAAAAGTTATCAATATTTAATATAAAGTTATCATTTTAATCTTTTCCAATCAAAACTTAAAGTTTGACATTTTTATAAAGTCATTTCTCCCAATATTTCACTAAGTCACTTTTTTCAATATTCATAAAGTCACTTTATAAAATAATTTAATTAATTATTTAATATCGCCTTAGAGAATAATTGTGAAACTTAGGCCATAATTAAATAATTAAATAAACGATTCCCGATTTTCATCAATTGCCTTCAGGAATTAAAAGGCAACGAGGCATTCCGAGTGTCTAGCTAGAAGGGAACATTACATAGGTACTAACCTACAAAGAGCACCAACCCTTAATTCTGATTTAGTAGGCACCAACCTACAAGAAGCATCAACCCCTAAACCTGATTTAGTAGGCACCAACCTACAAGGAGCACCAACCCCTAATGTTCGTAGGCACCAACCTACCGGAGGCTCCAACACCCACTGCCAAGCACCAACTTAGCAAGGATAATAGCTTCAAGAATAGTGTTCCACCTTCAATGTTGCTTCTTCAACGGATGATGGACAATTCTGCTCAAACAATCTGATATAATCTTCTCTATGGAGCTGTCAAATATTCCTCCTCACAAACTATGTTTTCTTCAATTAATGACAACCTCTTTCTATGCCTTCATCAAGATCTTATTGTCTTCTTCACAAATCTGCTTCAATCTGCATATATTTCTTTTCTTAAATCTCCATTTGTTCTCTTTCACTAATCTTTATTTCTGTCCCCTCGCCATCCCCAAAATTAGCCCCTCCATCCCTCCGTTAGGAAACTCGATGGAACTATAGTAATTTCCAGCACAATGTTAACTGTACAAAGTTTAATGACAAACTATATAAGATAACAATAAAGTATGTTACCTAGGGGTACATCTTTGGGTACAGGGAACACAGCCCATCTCTAAAAATGGTAATTGATGTATAAAATTACAGTGAAGGTTTTTGTTACATGGGGACATATTTTTGGATGTGGAAAACATAGCCCCTGCAGCTTTGAAAACGGTAATTCATGTATAGAATTACACTCAACTTTTAATGAATTGGCCTATTATAGAAAAATTGCATAACCATCTATTATAATACTAATCTCAGAATCTTGTCTTTGGCCTTGTCATTCAAGACGAGTGGATTTCATCAGCAATTATAATACTTTTCTCAGTATTTTGGGTTCATACAATTTACTTTGCAGTTTGTATAAAAGATACTTTTGAAGTTAAAGGGGCATGCTTTTGTTGTGAAAATGGATAGCACTAGAATATGGTTGTCTTTTTTATAGTTGATTATTATTTACTTCACTTTTCTTTGATCATCCTATGTTTAAAGATCCTAGTATTTAAATATTTTCTTTCCTAATTTGATGGATGGTTTCATGGTTTCCAAATGGGAGTAATACTCTGTTGACTTGGGAAATCTGACTCAAGAAAGGAAAATGTTAACTTTATGTCTCTAATTTTTCTTTTATCTAAATGTACATAACATGTCAGATTCCTCTGTAGTATTTAATATAAGATCAAGTGAATTTATTTGTATGGATACAAATGGGAAATGGTGCTCTTAAAGGGCATCAGTTTAGCTATGTCATTTTCTTGTAATAGAATAGCAAATGTCGCAGGTTTTTCAAGTTTTTCAAATATAGAACTGTTCATTTTTACAGGAAGCCTTTTTATATTTACTGGGAGAGCAGAATGATCTCACACAAGGGATGGCATCACGAGGCACGAGCATTGTCTATGAACTTGGTAATTCATCAACAAAAAATGAACTGGTCAAGGCTCTTGTTAGTACATTGACTGGTACAGCAAGTAGAAATCGAGTTGTCAAGGTATTAGTTTGCTTTTCATTGCAGTAAGATACCTGAAATTGTCTATATTACAAAATAAGGTATTTGGGGTTTCTGCGGACACTATATCATGTAATGTGCCTGTTTGAATTCTATTAAAGTTTCCTTTTCTCTATCCAGATGACAGAAGATTCAGAAGTATTTACAGAGCGAAGTATTGGAGAAAGACCTGGTGGTGGGAAATTAAGCACATATAAGGAGCTTTGCAGTCTAGCAACTGAAATGGGGCAGCCAGAGTTGATTTATATGTTCATGGATCTAGCTAATTATCAGCCATCTCTAATTTCTAAGTGTGGTGCTGCTTTTGGATTTTCTAAAACTGCAAGGCAGGCAGGTGATGTGCTCAAGCCTCATTTACATTTGCTTGTGCCAAAGCTTGTCCGTTATCAGTACGATCCAGATAAAAATATCCAGGTTCTCACTTTATCCTTTCTTTTGTTTACATTTTGTAAGAAAAACTATTGAAATTGAATAAGATATATAGTTCATTTAACTCTGATTTTTGTGAAAGCCTCAATTTTGCATTGACATTTGGGACTAAAATAGTCTTCTGCATTCTTGAAAATTAGCTGCTCATGGGTTTGAGAGATGAAATAATTTTCTCAGTTTGAGAATATTATTTTTAAAATTGTGTATTGTTGCAATGCCCAACTTTGATGATTCATTAGAATCTCTGCTCTCAGTTTTTAGTCTTAAAAATATTCCTATGCTGATGCATATACTGTTCTCTAAAAATGGATTGGTTTTACTAAAGAAAAATAGGGTTACCCGGGGACGCGTCCCCCCCCTAAAATCCCCCGTCCTGGTTCTCGAGACGTCCCGGGTACTGGGGGACGGCAAGGGGATGGCAGGGGACTGTCCCCCTTTTTGCAAAATTTTTAGGAAACGTCCCTGAAACGGGGGGACGGCAAGGGGACGGCAGGGGACGGCTGACCAGTCCCGGGGACGGCTAGGGGACTTGGGGACGGCCAAGGGACAGGGGACGAAGACGGCCAGGGGACTTGGGGACGGCCAGGGGACGGCTAGGGGACTTGGGGACGGCCAAAGGACTTCTGGGAGTCCCCTAGCTGTCCTCGGGACAGTTAACCATCCTAGAAGTCCCCTGGCCGTCCCTAGGATGGTCAACCGTGCCCCGCATCAAAGCATGGTCAAAACAAAACATAAAACACATTTTCATAGCAAGGGAGTGTGAACTTAATTATGTCCACCCATTAATTAAATTGGTGCCACTGCTTGTCTTGAAACTTTGGATAAGTGTAACTGATACAATTATTCGAGAATCAATATTGGTTTATGTACTGAGGTGCCAAGATGAATCCAGTGAATAACCCAACACTCAGTGCTTGTTCTCAATGCTATTGTGCCTCATAAATAAGTCTCACAAGTCTTACTCTATTGTGAAGATGATACATAGCGGGCCTTGGGACATCTGATCATGCAAAACAATAACATGGTAACTGTGCAGATTATTTGCCTAATGCAACTCACTATCATTCTCAGAAGGCTGCACTCCCTTGTTCCAGTTATCAATAAACAAAAAAATTATCATCAGAGTATCTGCTTTCTTAGTTCAAAATCAAGCTAGGAAAAAATAATACGTCCTCACATCAATACTGGGGAATGTGCTGCGGCTTGTACCCATTCAGTCTTATGTTCTTCCATCCATCCACATGTAGTCTGGAAAGGTCTGAGCAACATCCAGTTTTGGCTGAAAGCACAGATTTTTCTTTGGGTCACCCTTCATGGTAAGGTACTCACAGCTGAGGCCCTAAAATCTATAGGGCTTTTTAGATCTCTTTAGTGCCTAGACTGTGAGGTACAGACTGAAGTTTCAACACATTTCTTTTCCCGATGCCCTTTTTCTAGAACTATATTGTCAGAATTTGCTAACTGGGTACAGACATGCTGTTTACAACTCTCTCTAGCTTCTGCTCAAAGACTATCTGTCATCAATTCACAAATGCTGCTGATAAAGATCTTGCACAGTTTCACCCCAATTTTCTTCATCTCAAATATTCAAAGAACAGAATGCAATAATCTTCAAAAAGATCAAGATAATCTCAAAGACTTTCATCAGGTCGACTCGGGCTCAAATTTACTGCACACCTCTAATAGTCTCTGAAAATATTGCTGACGGATGCACATTATCTAGTATTATAGCCAACAACTGGCTAATTCCCTTCCACTACAAAACCCCTGGCTTTATGATTCGTGGAAAAAGCAGATTGGGGTCCATCCCAATGAGGTAAGATGTCAATTCAAACTCAGTTTTGATGGAGCTTCACAAAACAACCATGGAAAATTAGGAAAAGAGGGTATAATCTCAAGATGAGCCAAGTATCAGTTGCTGCTAGCACATAGGCATTCAGATAAATAATATGGCTGAATCATGAGCCCTGCTAACAGGTCTCCAAATATGCAACAGCTTGTACTAAAATCAGCCATAGTTGAAGGGAAGTTGGAGATAATTATTCTAAAACTTCTCAGAATGTATGTATAGACTGCAAATAAACTTTTCTTAGTTCAAAATCAAGCTTTCCATTGAATAAATTCTAACTTATTCATTAAGATCAATGCATACTCAATAAACCATATCAACTTGAACACAAATGTTATATGTGAATGTTCTATAATGTATATTATGCATGCCTTATCCATGTTATCTATTGAACAGTTAAAATTTCCCTATATTTTTAAAATTTTCCCTATATTTTTATATAGCCGTCCCCTGCCGTCCCTAATTTTGGCCTCAAAAATCGGAAACTTGGGGACTCGTCCCGCCGTCCCCTACTGTCCCCGTCCCGGAAACTTGGGGTAACCTTGAAGAAAAATAGTGAGTCAAGTAACTTATTCTTAGAATAAAAAAATGACGATCCTATCAAATTTTGAAGGGCATTCCAAGTCTGCATCTAGTTTCATTGCATCTCATATTTTACAACAGAATTGGTTGCTATTTTGCTTCTGATCATAGTGTTAATTTGGTTATGTGTGGGAATACCAACAAGCATATGAACAATGATAATTTATGACTGTATGCTTCATGTTTCAAGCATACTTTGGTTAGCATTTATTTATGATGTGTATTTGAAGTTTTAAAATCCTAAGAATTTGATAATTGAAGGTATTTGGTTACTTCTGGCTATGACAAGGAAATGATACCTTTAGTTGTTTGCCCAAAATGGAACCAACACATCAAGAAACTGTTGCTCCTACAAAACTTTGCCCTCAAACAAGTTTGTAGTCAATACCCATGTCATTCTTGTCATGTTATCAATATTAACCAAGTTTTCCTATAAGGTCTAAATTGCAAGGTTGCCAATTCATGGTCTAGTTTGTCAATTAACAATGGTTGTAGGTTGCTCAAGGATGAGATGCGCCAAACAAAAATGACAAAGATCTTGATAGTTTGATAGCTCCAGCACAAAAAGAAGGAATATAGAGTGCCAAAGTTTTGAACTTGAATGCAAGATTGATGAGCGTCAAAGAGAACTATAATGTCCCCGAGAACACATAAGGACCTAGATAGAGAACATTCCCTAGCAGATCTTCAGTCATTTAGAGAAGCTTTTGGGGTAATGAAATCTAATTACCTTCACCTCCTTGCTGATAGAGTTCATCTTCTCATGCTTGAAGAGATTTATTATGATGCACTAAAGGGGAAAGAAGAGGAGGATGATAAGCTCACTTAGGAGCTTAAGGTCACCATGGACTCCTTGAAGAGCACTCAAATGGCCCTTCAAGATTTAGAGAATTGGATGGACGAGCTCACCATGGAGTTGAGCTTGGCGCAGTCTTCATCACCCATAGTTGAAACTTAGCTATCTATGGCAGCCATCAGTGATGAGCATACATCCACGGATTGTGGGAATGTGCATATTGAAGATGTGGAAACATTCATTTTGATTACAGGTTTAGATGACACCAATGGGATGAGTGCATTGGATGAGTTTAAAGGGAACAATATGTTGCAACAGGTGTCCTTGAAGAAAAATCATCTACAGGTGAAATATGCCCAAGTCTTTACATTGGTGATGTAGAGCTTGCTATTGATAAGTTTTGTGATGAAGAGGTGGATTCTATCAAGAGTTGTTTGTTAGATCACAATGCTGTTCCATCTTCTCTATAGGAGGATTGCAGGGCGTCATCTAGTGGGGAATTGTTATTCATGATGGTATGTTTCCCCCACCTGAAAGCAAATCAGAAAATTCAATTTATGCAGCTGATTGTGATCTTTGGCCTAATGACTCACATGAATGAAAGGATCAGCTAAAGGTTATTGAGGATAAGGTTGTTCAAACCTTAACTCGCTTTGATAGCACGCATAAGATTGTTGAATACCTCCTTTGGTTAGTTGAATTTAGGGAAAGGCAGAAAGAGGTATCGGTTGGAGCTTCTATCCCAAGCTTGCGGACTATCAAGCATGCTTTAGAGGCAATAAAATCAAATTACCTCTATTTGCTTTCAGATAGAGACCTTGCCATCAAGGTTGCAGAGAAGGTTTATAGAGCTGTTGCAAGGTTTATCCATCACGATCTGAGTTGCGAGTCATCTTTTGCTGGTGGTAGTGAAGTATGGAATCCACGTGATTGTATTGGCATTCCACTGGTGCAAGCAGGTGAGTTTCACCTTGATTGCATGGTGAGGTGTGCTCACCATTTTTCTTTTAGCCCTAGGAACCTTGGGATATGGGAAGGGAGGACTATAATGTAATGTCCTTGTTTTCACTCTCGCCTCACAAATATGGTTTAATTTAATCAAATTAATTAATGTTTGTGAGGCGGGATGGAAAATGAGGATTTATTATAAAGTGACTATTAAATTATCTTTTAAATATTCCCCATCGTCACTTTATAAGTCTATTTAATTTAATCATTTAATATTACCTTTATAATTGCACTTTTTTCCAGGGAACATTAAATAATTAAATTAATTAATGTTTGTGAGGCGGGATGGAAAATGGGGACATTACAATCCTCCCTTCCCAAAGATTGCTTGTCCCCAAGCAATCCATACCTGCACACTATGGCCAAATACCGGGATCCTAGATGAACTTGTAGAATTCTCAGTAACAACCCTATTGTGCCAACATGATATCGCTATACACAACAATTTTATAGTGCCAACAAAGTTTCTTTCTCTAGAGATCATTTTTGTTGCTCTCTTTTTGTAAGTTTTCCTTCTTTCCTTTTTCCTCTGTACTGGTAAAATTATTTACCCTAGTGTTTGCTTCCCTTTTCTTTGCACTTCCCCTCCACCCTATTAGTGGTTGTGATTGTTGCAAGGTGTGCACCCTTGATCTCCTTGTGTTGTGCAGTGCAACGCTCGGGTTCGTGACATGGCTTAATCGCCTCCCGTGGATTCATTAACTTTGGTAGTTGTATTGGGCATTAACAGGTCGATCTTTTGGTGCAATGACAACTGTCTTTGCAACAATTGGTATTAGAGCCTGGGTTACGGGTTCGAACCCCTCGCTTGCACTGGGGGGGATTGTTACAAGGTGTGTGCCCTTGGTCTCCTTGTGTTGTGTAGCGTAGTGCTCAGGTTTGTGACATGGCTTAACTACCTCCCGCGGTTTCATTAACTCTGGCGGTTGTATTGGGCATTAACAGGTTGATCTTTTGGTGCAACAACTGTCATTGCAATAGTGACCTTGAGAACCCCACTCTAGTTTGAAAGAATAGAAAATAAATTTGTTTTGGGCCCATGTTTTCTATGGATGAAAATTTTAAAAGTACTAATATGGATTTGTAATTTATATTCATATGACACTATGATATGCATTGAGGTCATTTTTAAATCTATAAATGAAGGAAAAACTATTTATGACTTATGTAAATTCTGTTTTATGTGTGTTTTTAAAGATTATTTCACAAATTTATGTTGTTTAATGCTCAAAAATTTGCCAAGTTTTAGTGAGTTTTTCCCAAGTCTCGAGTCCGATTTTTTGTAATATGTACAATTTAAATGTTATGTGTAAAATAATGAAAAAATAATAAAACAGCATTGATAATTTAAAAAAATTTAATGAGTCATGATAAATGATTTATTGCATAGGCTTGTATAATTTTTTCAAATACAAGAATAGTGGGTCATAGTCAGACTCAAGAACTTACATGAACAAATCTTCATATTACTCTTCATCCAGGGCATTGAAATCAGCAATTAGTTCATTAGAACCAGGCCATATGAAGCGTGTCATTTTAGATAGTTGTGTTTCTATACGTGGAATCTACCTGGAGCAGTTCTGATACTAAATCTGTACTGGTACAGCCTACAGGTATGGGGGCCACAAGGACAGTACCCACAAAGTGGTCAAGAAAGTTTTATCCTTCCAAGTGAGGAACTAAAAACTAAAAGAATGCAAACATAACTAGAGGTGAAACCATGTTATTGTAGTAGGGAAACATAATACATGGATAAAACCTCTTGTATGAACATTAAATATTGGACACATTGAAGTATAGGAACATAAAACATAGCATCAAAGAAAGAGTTCACCACACCAAATACAAAGAAAAATATAAGCTTTAAACAATATCGTATTCATATCAACTGCTCTTCCATACAAATATTGGATCCAATGAGGACACATGGATGAGTTCAGTGAAGGGAGGCACTTGTTTTCTAGGAATGATGTGCATATATAGTCTAGGTTTGACCAGGTGCTGTTGAAAGAGTGAATGCATGGAGTTTGGAGAATCAAATGGAACACATTCAATGAATATCACTTGTATTTATTATTGAATGGAGAAGTTACATCGGTACTTGTAACTTACTGTGTAAGTTACCTTTTAGACATAACTATACGATGATTTTATAATTTACTTCATTAATGTAGAAATACTCAAACATTATGTCTAACATTAAATTATATCTAATAGGTGCAACAAGTGGAGTCCAACTTGTCTAACATACTTGTGTACAAAAATTTACTAGACCCCTTCTAGTATGAACAAACTCATAACTTCAGTCATACTTTATTCAGTCATCCATTGTATAAATCTCTGTGTACATTATAACTCTCCATCTACCCAAGACATAGTAATAATTCCTTATGATTAAATGTTGAAGATAAGTCATCTTGTGCCTCATTCAGCTAGAATGTAACTGGCACTGTTGGAGTCAAAGCTGAAATGGGTGTAGCAGTTAGAGTTGAGAAGGCAAGGCATGGTGCTCTGAGTGTATGTGAGGAGGAAGGGGAAGTGATACTTTCCCTCACCTTTCTCAGCTTTCACCATAGCTTCAAGTTTTGCACTTTCACAGCCTTTACATTGTTATACTTCTGGGTGCACTTGCCCTCCAATTCTACCACTTCTTTCATCTGCAGTTCTCATTTAGCTTCTTTATTCTTGTACATGGTCTCTTTATTCCTTATTCTCGCACTTGTTCTCCAAAAAATCAAATATGAGAATTAGCTTCCACTGTGAGAAATGATGATCAGAAGTACTTGATAACAAATTGACAAGGCCAAGAAGAAGCCTGAAGAGACATCACCCTAAGATTCTATGCAACTCTAGTTCTACCATTGGACATTTTCCCTCGAGGGCCTTCTTTTTGCACACAATATTTTCCTCCCTTGCCTCTGTGCCCATTGTATGCGTAACTGTTGTGGGTCATTATATGAGAGTTCATTCCTCTCATAGTTTGATCTTAAATCTCAATCCTCTTTCCCATTCGTATCCTTTAGAGGTTTCTTTTATTGGAGTTGAGGGTACATTGCTTCTTGAAATTTCCCATCTAGATATTGACAGAAGAGTAGGTTCTCATTGAGATTTGGATAAGTATTATGTGTTTCTGCTGTCTCTTGTCAATGGAATGCCCTTATTGTGTATGTCATCTTACACCAAATAGAGAGCTCATGGAATATGTAAATTGTAATGATAATCTATCCAATGCGTTCTTTATCCATATAAACAATGATCCATAGATAGGTCAGATTCCTTGTCTCTCTACGTAGCTTGCAACAAATGAGGTGTTGGAGACTCTTCAATGTATTGTTTGTTAGGTGCACTATCTAGTCACTCTATTTTTTTGCATTGGTTGGACATCCTCCAACTCTTCTTGATGTTTTTTGTGTGTCTCCTCTTATTGGGTGTCTATGTGATACCGAGGGACATTGTCCTTGTAGTATACATTGATGAAGCATTTCTTTTCTTTGTTCATGACCTTTTTTTCCACCTTACACCACATATATTTCAATAGAAGGGCATTTTCAAAGTCTTGGACTTGTGAGAGACTTCCATACGTTGACTTTCTAAACAAAAAAATGGACTTGGTTGTGGTTGGGTTGAAATCATAGTTCCACAGAGTTTCCTGACGGGGGGAGGCAAGGACGTGGGGACGGGTTTCGGGGATGGGGGGACCAAGGGCCTAAGTTTGGGGATGACATGGGGACTATGGCGGTGTGGCAGTAGGGTGGTGGTAGGGCACTGAAATACATATAGTACTTGAAAAAATAGTTAAAAAAAAGATGTATAAGATTAATTTTATACATCTTGGAGACAACTAGGAGTCCCTTAGACATCTTGAGGACACCTCAATGTCCTTGAAGTCCTAGCAGCATCTTGGAGACGGTGACGCTGGTGGTGGGATGGTGGCATTGGTGGTGAGCTAGTCCAAGTCCCCAAGTCTCTGAGACAGGGACGTATAGAAAACGTGGGGTTTTTTTGGGGGGGACACGTCCCCGTGGAACACTTGTTGAAATTCTTAAGCAAGGCCAGCTAAAATTCTTGATAGAATACACTCGTCTTCTTAAATATTGGCATTTGGGCCACACATTTTAGACCTCTATAACTTGGAGATTGCTAGCCATTGTGTGCCCTCAGTCAGCTCTCAACCAATTATAAATTTTATTCTTCCAAGAGAGATTGAACTTCTTTTTCTCTAGAGAGGTCTTCACCTTAGCTTTCATCTCCTCTTGGTTCCCCTTCTTTGTGGGCTTTCTCTTCTTTGGTTGTGATTGGCAAATTTCCCTTGTGGGTGTGGTTTGGCACTTTTGTTCCTCCAGAGAGTCATGGATGATGATGACTATGCTCTGGGTGTGCATTACTGCTGAATTGCTCCTCAATGTATGTGCCTTCCCACTTTCCTGGGCAATGGCAGGTCTGATTCAATTTGACTAGGACTTGTATAGCACCCAGTGATTCAAATGATCAGAGTTCTCCATATTGATTGAATTACTAATGCATTATCACTATTTATTTTCCTGATGCAATTATTTATGTCCAATCTCTATGTGTTTTCTCCAACATATTCCTCTTAAAGAATTTCATTTTCCATGAAATCAGTAATTAACCATTGTAATGGCACTGACTACCCTTGCCAACTTCCTTGCATGGTACTCCAGCTTTGCCCAATAACTTCATAGATTTTATTTGACATTCTGTCAAATAGGTTGTGTCTGATATAGTCTCTCAATAGTGCTGAGTTGTTTTAAAAGAGCTACTTTCTATTCCACCAGACTCTTCCTCATTCATTTACAAATGGTGCTTCATTGTATTTTTAATAAATTTATTAAGCATCTCATGTTCATGGATACACTTTTGTTGGTGTCCTGCTAAAGAGGACTGAATTCCAAGAAAGCTTTGTTTGGATTTCTTGCGGGATTGAGGATCTGATAAAGCAAAAAGGGCTGATGTGATAAGGTGATTTACACACAAATTTAACTTGGTATTTGTTAGTTTTTATGATCAGATTAGATCACAGAAAATTGATTCAAAATTCAACACAATGACACAGCAGATACCCTGGGAAAACCCTCCTCTTGAGGGAGAAAAACCCAGCAACAATATCTCACCTATATATTGAGTCACAACAATAAAAGTCTCCTTGACAAGAGGCCGGTATTAAGGCCAAAATATGAGCACCACAATATGATTCAACACAGATACAAACAGATATAACTTGATGGTTATAACTCAGCCTTCAATCTGCACTTCTACAGAATCTCAAGCTGCACTTCCTCTTCTTAATCGCACTAGAGAACAAGCGAACTATGATGAATATAAATCTGAATGCAATCACAGTCACAAACTACAGATGATAATTTCAGCCTTCTCTAGAAAACACGAACTGACCTTCTACAGAATTCACACAATGATAGGAATGGATAATATCTTATTGAACAAAGAAACTCATCAAATATATATCTACAAGTGGGAAGGGAGAGACGCATCCCTTGATACTTCATGTCGGCCTCCAACCAAGAGATATAACTCTAAATAATTGCGTCCCTTCATAAATGAGGTCGGCCTCGCTTAATAACAATTAGTAATTGTCTCTTAATGAATTCGCATTCATAAGATATATGAAGTCGGCCTTTTAGAGATCGCACCACTTCATGAGATCGAGCCTTCAAAACAAATCGTGCCTCTTCATATTAATTAAATATTAATCAATATAGGTCATGCCTCTTCAATAATCAATGTCTCTATAAATTAAATAGCCTTAGGCTATTATTAAATTTATCATCATGAAGTAAAGAGATCGGCTGGAAGTGATGACCGACGCTGCATAAACATCAACAGTATTCACATAGAGTTACGATGTGTCTTGTAAAGGTTAATTGTGGAAACATGATATACCAGACCTACTTTTGGCGTATAACCAATGGAATCTGTAGACATGCCACATATGAGAATTATAAATGAACTCTTACTGTTCTTGGATACATAAAGGAGACTCATTATGGCAGGTCTGGAATGTAGGATATATGTGTTTTGTACGAAATCTTCTAAAATTTTATTTCAGGAAAATTTCATAAGTCTTTTTTGGTTGATAACTACAAAAGATTAGGTTCTTCTGTCTTTCTTTTTAACCTTCCTTTTGTCAATCATTGTCTTTGATAAAGTTCTGTTCTTTTGGTGAAATTATCTAGTGGTGGATAATTATATATGCTTTTTTTTTCAAATACATTTTGCATATAGACTTATGAGGTGTTGATTATTTTGCAGGATGCAATGGGGCATATCTGGAGGTCACTTGTGGCTGAGCCAAATAAGACTGTTGATGAATTCTTTGATAACATTATTGAGTATCTATTGGCACAAAGTGGTTTAAGACAGTGGCGCCTCCGTGAGTCTTCATGTATTGCTCTTGCAGGTCTTCTCCAAAGGCGCAAATTTGATCAGGTTAGTTTGACTTTTGCCCTATATTTGGTTTGAAAGGAAAAATTACTGTGCCTTTTTGTAAATTTTATAAAGAGATACTTTTAGTTGTTAATGGTTGATGGCATCCTGTATTGCAAAATATTTGAGTGGATAAGACCTAGACAGCACAATAACCAATTAAGAATGTGATTCACGGGCAAATCATGAAGTGAATCGAATGAGAAACAATTTTACTGACTTGAGACCCAAATTTTAGAAAATAGGTTTTTAAGATTTATTTAAAATTTGGAAAGGTCAACAAGCAACAAAAGCATAGGATGGACATGATTGAAAATCTGTTCAAATGAGTATACTCTATATGCCCAGCCCAAGGCATGGTTTCTTACCTCTCAGGTCTAATACAGGCCTTGTGATACAGACAGATAGTTTGACAGACAGATAGTTTGGGCACAACAGACACTCACTTGGAGAAGCTAATAAACCTGATAGTCTGCCCATATCCCCATTAACTGGCCCCTTGCAATTGGCTTTCAAGGGAAATCAGTTATGATTTTGCACGCTTCTTCACCCAAAACTTTGGGGGCTGCCTCCAGATGCTCTGTAAAGATAGTAAAACAGAACAGTATCATTTTGACAAATAATGACATCTGGAGTCATCATAAAAAGCCTGCAATATCAAGCCTTTGTTCATAGAAAAGTGATATCCACATTTTGTATTGATAATGCCTATTGTTACAGCCCATGTCACAGGGTTCATTGAATTTCAAGCAAAAAGTATGAAATCTGGTCAACTTCAAGAATATCTTAATTTTTTTTTCAATTTGCCCCAAAATCCGTACTGAAAAGGACTTAGGGTTTTTTAATTAGAATATATTTAAAAAACGTGTTTTCAATTAAGTTTTTTCTGTGTTTTTTGAAGTCTCTTGACAGACTGCCATTTGCTTTTGTTGTCCTTGATGCATTAACCAAAGCAGGCAGTCTGGATTATAGACATCATAGTTGAGTTCTCCATTGTTAAATCAGTTCTCTGGTGATCCAGAGCCTAACTTAGCAGCTGCTCTACCCAACAGCTCTAGACATGGAGTATTTCGTGTGCATTGGATGCCTGGAATCAAGAACATATTCATTCACCAGTCAACTGTTACAGATGTGGTGGCCGCTCTACACACAGTTTATATTTCATACCTGTGTTAAGCGTTGTTGAGGGAGTTAGGAATCATGTGAATATCTGCTTTCAGGATACTATTGTGATTTGTCCATAGTTTCGGATTATTAATATAATATAATACAATCATCTTTTGACAAACTAGTATATTATACTGTATTGACAATATAATTGTGATGTTATGTTTGGTTTTATTTTTAATTTTTTGTTTTTATAAAATTTAATTTATTAAAATCATGGTTGAAAAATGCTCTGAAAAAGTGCAGGAATCGTGATTACTTGCGTGTTGGAAGGGCGTGCAAGTAAATCACAGAAAAACGTGGCGATGATTTAACCTAAAAATGGTGGTGTGTAAAACCAAAACAATCGCTGCAAAACCATCAAAATTCGCGCTTAAAACCACAAAATTGCAGCATGAAAATAGGTTTAAAGATTTGAATGCGATTTCGCTGATTTTGGCAACATGACGGCGAGTGTTTGTTTTTGCAAGCGACAGAGGTATATGTTTACATGACTTGAGTTTTGTTTTCCACGACCTCGTTACCATTAATCTGTGCATTTTCAAGTTTTACAGATTCAAAGCGATGGATTTAGGGATTGCTGCATTTCTGCCCTTCATAATTACTTCACCATATCAAATTTATGCCACTAAACTTTAAACTCATGGAAAAATAATCTTCGCTATTAATATCAATGATAATATTAACATAAAATCGATATAGCTTTTTGAAAATCGAATTATGATTATATTGTTTTTATTAATATTAGCGTTAATATTAGAGTTATTAGTATTAGTATTAATATAAATAAATATTTTACATTATGGTTAATGTTAAATAGTGAAATTATTAAGATGAGAATTATTTGTTGTGAGATAAAAGAAGATTATGATAATAATAATAGTATTTCTATAAGGAAATATTATTATTGTTAACAATTAATAGTATAGAAACTTTATTATAACATTATGTAACTTAATTAAAATATTAATGTCAAGAATAACATTGTATTTTAAAGCATATTTTGAAAAATTGTGTATTTTCAAGTGTTCGATAAATTTGCCGAGTTATTGCCAAGTTTTTCCCTGATGAGTTTTTAAAATTTTTGGGTTTGACGAGTTATTGCCAAGTCCACGTTTTTCAACTATGATTAAAATGTATCAACATTGTTTTATTTTGTTTTTATCTTTTTTAGTGTACTAAAACTTAATATTAAATATTTAATGTGGATTTTTAATTATTAATATATTTAATATATTTAATATATTTAGTAATGTTTGTTTATTTTGATAATTTTGTGGATTACTTCTTATATTAATTTTTTCTTTTTTAAATTTTATCTTCACTGAACTTATTCCAAATTTTATCTTTGCTGAAGACAAACATGAACATGAACCTTGTGACAGGTTACAGGTAAGGTGTATGATATTGTATCGGTAGTGTACTTGGAATTTTATATTTTGTGGTAAAAATTATAGGTATATCAAAGTATAGGTGTGCTGTCGTATAACTATGAATTACCATAGTTTCAACTCTTGTAAAATCTAACGTCATTATGAAGCAGAACAACAACCTATGTGACAAATTCCTGCTTTTTTGATATACTTTATTTATATATTGAATACTGAAGATAATAACTATAATATCCTAGTTAGTGACACTTTCCAGCTGCAAATCATAATAATATAATTGAGATGATTTTCATGCAAAGTTGTGGGTCCCTGTTGGATCTGTCAGTGATGCTCGAGAGCGCCAGTTCGTCAGCTAGCTCCATGCACACGTTCACCTACACACAAACAAGAAGGGGAAAATTGTTGGAGCTGTACAGGGGGCCTTCCTAGTTAGACCCCCGTTTTGGTGTTTCCACCTCCACGGACAGCCAAAAAGCAACGGAGTAGAATATGTGATAAAGAAAGTAGAAAGTATTGCAATGAACACTACAAAAGACAATGTACTATTCTATTAAACCACAAAGGAAAGAGAGTGAGATGTTACCACCTCCATCCAAAGGCTCACTAGCCAATGAAGGGAGAATGCAAGGTATGGATTTGGCAAAGTCACCATAGCCATAGCGGTGATGAAGGGACGTCTCGCAAGACTCCAAGCCCATAACTTCTGAAGTAGCACCACACGTACAAAGGTGGAGTGAATGAAGTCACAAATTGCTGTAATGCTCACAATGGAGTGCTAGAATGCTGAAGTGAATGAGAATGTGCTTGGGAATGTGAAGAGGTTGAATGAATTGCTAAGAGGATGAAGTGATCAAGTGTGTAGAGGATAGAATGAATGAATGAAGGATGTTTTTGAAGGTGGGACGAGAAGAATCTGGAGTGAATGAACTGACCAATGTTAACCTCCAGAGTACCGAAGAAGATATTAGTACCTAGAACTCCATTAGCACCCGAATCTGTTGCCGACACTGATGTGTCTACACCACCACCTAACACTGCATCTGTATCCTGAGTGTGAACACTAGGTGAACTCATACTGCTATCATCTACAAGTGTCCTGGCTACCCGGAAGGAATGCTCTGAATCCTGAAGTGCTGAGTGCTCACCAAAGAATCCCTAGTGAGCATAAGCTCCCGAGAAAGCATATCAACTTCCTCCTCTTTCCTCATCAAGGCATCTGAATAGATCCCAACAAGGTTAAGAAGGTGGTCACGGTCTGAAAGAAGGTGTAAATAACTTGATTTCATCCCTCCCATGCCTTCTTTGATCTCCTGCAAGCTATCATGAGAAGACTCTACCACAACTCCCTTTTGTCTTCTCTCAAGCTGAACTCCCCAAAGGTGATTTTCAATCATCTTATGCATCCTGTCGTGATGAGATAGAGCTGCCACGATCCCATCCTCATTCACCTTTAGTTGGTTCCTCAAACTGTGTAGACCATGCAGAGTATCTCTAGCTTTAACCTCGCATGAAGAAGCCTCTAATTGTGCCTGATATTCTTTTTCCGCAAAGTCCTGAATGCTCTCATGTCGATTTGCAAGTAGGTCAGCAACAATCATTTCCACCAGGGACTCATCTATGGTAGCCATCAGCTCGTCAATATTTCGGGATGCTGTTGAACGAGATGGTTCTCCCTTCTGCCTTTTGGAAGCAGGCTCTGCACTCGGAACTATTTCCTTCCTTTTCTCTCCAATCCCAACCAAGTCCTGATGGGAAGCACCGGCATTGGAGGAATATGACTCTGTCTCGCTCAGTAGATCATACGTGAGCGTTATTCTTTTATGTCTCATCTCCTGGACCTAACGGTCAACCCACCACTGAGAGTATTTGACCACTGGTCTCATTAATGTGGCTAAGTCTGAATGCTTAGGCTCCGACCATCTCATAGGAGGAAGAGGTCGACTCTCCTCGAAGCGCGGCTGGATGTAATCCCCATTGTCATGCAACTGATCAGGTATTCGGCAAAATTCAATTGTCCTCATGAAGTCTACTGGCATCCTGGACCATAATCTCCTCCTGACTTCGTATTCATCGGCGGCATCAGCCTAGAAGTCTTCCAGTTCCACTCTGTGCTTGTACCTTCTCCCCTCTACTGCCCGAATATTATGATGTGGGTCAAAGTTGACCTTGGACTTGTAGGCTGTAAATGGGTACCACTGGATTTCCAATCTAGCACTCTCAGCTGCCTGTGAGGACGGACAAGATTCCAACATATTCCCGATGAACAATGGGAATGTAATAGATGCCTTCTTAGTTGGCCTCTGGATGTTCTGATATTCTTCTAGCTGCCTCAGGACTTCGAGCAAAACCATCCGATTTGTCGGATAAATGGGCAACTTATAGGGATTTCTAGTAAATCCTTGTGTTGTACCCAAAACCAAATTTTTGCTTCATCAAGGCATTTTGCATAAAATAGTCTAAACCTTGTTAAATGTTGTAAAACACAGTTTTTGGGCAATATCAAGCATGGAGTTTTTATCAATATTTTGTCAGTCAATGTCAGTTTTATTGATCAGAGCCTGAAGCAGAGACTTAGAACGGAGCTTTTCACGATGGAGGAACGTCTCACGACAGCATTTCAAGTTGCACACGGTCATTTCAGTGATCGAGACAGAGTTTTTAGTGGTTAAATTATGAAGATTTTTCAGAGAAGAGCAGAAAGCGCAACTATAGCCTAGGGGCGCCCAACTTTTTGAAGGTCAAGATCTTGTTGAAAGTGTTCAAGAATCCAGTCAATCTCTTCAGAATTGGTCTGGCTATCCGATGAGCTATCCAGCGAAGCTTTCCGAGAAGCACAGCTCCGACAAACAACGACAGAAGTTGAAATCCCTAAAGTTCCAGATATGAGAAATTTGTCTTTTTCAGGCAAAAGCGCAACTATAGCTTGAGGGCGCCCATCTTAAAGAGGGGGTAAATCTTGGCATTTTCGATAGCGCATACAGTCAATTTGTTCACAACTAGTCTGCTTATCCAACGAGATATCAAACGCAGTCATTCGAGTTTCAGAACTCCGGCAGCAGTCGTCTGAAGATGGGCTTATAATGGAGTTTTCACGTTTCTGAGCTTCTTCGTTGCTTCCCAGTGCAAGTATAGCTTAGGGGCGCTGGTTTAAAGGACCCTTCAGATGGTAGAATTTGCAGACGAAGTCTTCTGACATCAGTACTACTCTAGCCTAGCTCCGCAATGCATCATCCTGCTTGTCAATCCGACGTTTCAGGTGATTGTGGCGGAAGTTCTACCAAGCACGTAATTTCACGGGCGGAACAACATACAAATTGTAGTGTATTTCTACAGTCTAGAGGCGCCTAGCCTTTAGGCCTATCAGATGAGGTCGTTCGCATTCGAAGTCTTCACAGCTTTTTAGCGTAATCATTTTATCTATCCAACGAGCCTAGCCGTCAGCCTTCGGGATTTGGCAAACGCTCGTACGTGCGGGGTCTTTGGCAAGATGCTGAAGAGTGAGGATATCCGGAAAATGGCCAAGTCTGGAGCGGTTATTTTAAATAAAATACGCACTGGAGTTTTTGAGGTCTTAGAAGCAGTTTTCTTGCTTCGTCACCTCCAGAGACTTCTCTTGTGGGCTCTTCTGGCTGTCCGTTAAAACAGATAGTGCCTGAATTGGGTCATCCCAGCTCCAGATATCAGAGGTCAAAGTAGGGCATCTGGTTGAAAGTTCTTCTTTCGTCAAAGTGACCTCAGTGCAACTAAGAGCTAGGGGCGCTTTTACTTTTGAGGCCCTTAATGAACTTTTCAGAGGTCATGTGTACAGTCGTTGGATGCAGAATGTCTCCAGGCATGCAGTGAGCTTCGTTTCCTATCAGCAGAGTTCACTGTTCGCTGTCAGCAGCCGTTTGAAGTGTCAGATGGCAGTTTAGGAAAATGGTCAAGTCTGGAACCCGTAAATGAATTTAATCAAGGGCGCCTAATTTTTCAAGGTGTTAAATGATGGATTTTGCAGTAGTGTCTCCTAGCAGACATTTCTTCCTTGTTCAGTGGGCTTTCCATTGAATATCTCAGTTCAGTCTCAGCATCACCCGGTCACTCAGAAATCAGTGTCGAAGTTGGCCAGTCGTGACTTTGCTGTCAGCTATTAAATAGGAAGTTAATAAAAAGTGGAATAACTTGAGCAAATGGACGCCTATGAGCTCAAGAGATGACTTTTCGGAATCGGTAAGGTCTAACGGTGAATCCTAAAGCTTCATTCTGAATTGTCAACTGAAGTTCAAAATATTAAATATTTATTTTGCAATTTTAGCATTAAAAATGGCGATTTTCTATTTTTGGCACCTTTGCTAATTGCATGATAGTAAATATTTTATTATTTATTTAAGTTCAAACTTCCAGTCAATGGCAGTTCAACTGAAAGGCAACCAATCAGAGGTCTTCTATTTTCATCAGGGTTTTGAATTCTTGCAGTTGCTAAGTTAATGCGAATTTCTTCTTATTTAAAGTATGGCACCATCATTCATTATTCACAGAGCTTTCAAAAGAAATTCGTATTTCTCAAGAGAAAATCCAATCTCAAGAGAAATTCGTATTTTTCAAAGCAAATTTATATTCTTCAAAGGAAATCGAGTTTTATCAAATTTCAAAGCAAACTTCAAAGCAATTCGTATTTCTTCAAGAAGTAAAGATGCAAATTTCTTCAAGAGAAATTCGTGGTTTCAAAGGCGCGCATCTTTCAAGGCGGATTCATTCATTCAATATAAATTCGCATTTCTATCAATCTTTAAAGGCGTATTTCAAGATCCAAGGCGTATTCATTTATTCAACTCTCAAATTCAAGATAAATTCGTGTTTTCTCAAGACAATTTCAAAGGGAAATTCGAATTTCTTCAGAACAAAGGCGCAAATTTCAAGAGGATAAATTCGTGGTTATCAATCTTTAAAGGCGAATTCTTCCAGATCAAAGGCAAAATTCACATCAATTTCCAGAGGCGATTTTACCTAACATATCTTTTTGCAGGATTAAAGTTCACAATTGTCAGCAATTTAAAGAAATCTAGGGCGATTTTCATAGAAAAAGAGCATCATAAAAACGTCTTTTTCATCCTTCAATCTCAGATTTCTCTCAGAATACAATTTGCATGTTCCTGAAATTGGCGAATTCTACAAGTCTCAGTATCTGGATCATTCTCATATAATTTCCTCGAGTTAAAATTGTGCGTTTGATTTTTCACGAATTTTTAACTTCAGAACGTTCGTTCTTGAGTTACTAATTTTCTCAAGTGAAAAGTCTTTGTACGATCAAGTAGAAGTTGAATTTTCGCAAATCTGACGTTCTGGGTTGTCTTAGAATCCTTTTCTGGACAAAACCCATATCTCGGATTTTTCGCTGAAAATAATTCTTCGAAAGGCTATTTTTAACTCTCGCAGGTTATTTTTAGCTTCTAGAAATCTTGTCAGAACATAGTCAAGTTCACAGTCAACAGGCGAATTTTCCAAAATGCAGTTCACTCAGCTCGAATACAGGACCAAAACAGTCCTTACTCATGATTTCCTCAGGTTGGTTGAGACAGATCTTCACAAAGTGTTGACAGAAGCAGTTCTAGATCCAGTCAAGATCAG